>WYDI02015128.1:0-18196 GCA_009867235.2 Psittacus erithacus
TAGAGGGGCAGGATCACCTCCTTTGACCTGCTGGTCACGCTCCTTTTGATGCAGCCCAGGATATGGTTGGCTTTCTGCGCTGCGAACGCACACTGGTGCCGGCTCATGTTCATTTTCTCATCAACCAGCACCCCCAAGTCCTTCTCCACAGGGCTGTTCTGAATCTCTTTTCTGCTCAACCTGTAGCTGTGCCTGGGATTGCTTCAGCCCAGGTGTAGGATCTTGCTCTTGTCATGGCTTGTTTCTTGTGTTTGTTCTGCAGGTAGTGATGTCAGTTTTGGCTAGCAGATACTGATGCACAAATAATGAAGAAGAAATTAAAATATCGAGACTGCTGGATTTAGGTGTTCAAGGTTTTGCCATGCTGCAAACTACAGGATGAGTTAATATTTCAAGGTACACATAGGCTGTGAGACTTGCAGGTTTTTTTCGCACTGCCCCTAATCAAACGCAGCAGCGTTTATGTGTCTTTGCATAGAAATTGCAATCAGAACTATTCAGACAAAGCAAATCATTTGAAAATGGTTGAAATCAAGGATGTTTATGTACAGATGTTCTTATGTGTGTATATGCCTCAGTAAAAACTATTAACTGAGATGTTTATACACCAATTTATATGAACTCCTGGTTTATAAGGGCATTAAACTGAAAAAGAGTAGATTTAGATTAGCTATTAGGAAGGAATTCTTCCCTATGAGGGTAGGGAGACACTGGCACAGGTTGCCCAGAGAAGCTGTGGCTGCCCCATCCCTGGCAGTGTTCAAGGCCAGGTGGGACAGGGCTTTGAGCAACCTGCTCTAGTGGAAGGTGTCCCTGCCCATGGCACGGGGGGTGGAACTGCATGAGCTTTAAGGTCCCTTCCAAACCAAACTATTCTATGATTCCACAATGATGTGGTCTTTGGATATTTCTAGACCAAGTACCAATTTTGGGTACATAGTCTGAAAGGAAATAAAAAAGCAACCTGTAATACTTTGTGTTATCTTCAAGAAAAAAGAATTCTAAAATATGCGTTATCTATATAAAAATCAATAAAGCAAAGCAAGTATCATGTACACATTAGCAGTTAAGATGTAATTTGCAATCAATAGCATTGTTGAGGCTTGTAGTGTTTGTATTTAGTCTGTTGATAAAATGACCACAGGAGATACCGTTCCCTATTTTTTAACTATAGTACTCATAGCTTGGATTGATATATTTTAGCCTAAGGCATGACTTTCCAGATACATCTTTGACCATCCCACTGTCTTCTGAAAGGAGTGGGGAATGGTGGGAAACCGGAGATCAACATTAGGTGGAAGAGACTGAAGCAGGGATGAGGGAGAAAGAGCGCAGTGGGAGCAAAAGCACATGGAGAAAGAAAATCTTCTGCAAGAGTGAGAGGCTTTTAGACAATCAAGTGAACTGAATGTGATAAAAGACCACTCAGAGTCTGACATCAAGATAAAATAGATAGGGTAGAGGGTAGGAGATGGAAAAGAAAAGAAAATTCAGGTTAAATTTATACTGAATTCCCAATATGTTGTCTGGGTTCTAAGAGCATGAATGCAGTCACAGACATTGCTTTGTTTTCCAGAGCTCTGTATATCCTTATTAAATAGATTAATTCCAGACAAGTTAGTGGGTAGCAGCACAGAGTGAATGCATTTTCTTGCTACTTGAAAATGGCAGCCCTGAAAGTTTAAAATGGCTCATTTTACTGAACTTGTATCTAGTTGACAGACACTGGAAATGACTAACTGTTCAAGCCTGTTTCTTATTCAAGACAAGTAGAACGCAATATGGTATATGGTATGGCTTGTGTCTGAAAAAGATATATAACTCATTTTTCCATTTATAAATAATTAAAAAAAGAGATACTGAAAAAAGAATGAGCTAGACATACAAAAATACATAAGTCCTAATTTGCCAAGAGACACCAAAAAGTTAACAGCTTTCTATCAAAACAATCAGATACATTAAAAAAGCTAACTTCAGATAGCTTAAAACCAGTCACTTAGGAGAAGACACTGGTTTTTATTAGTTACCCTTGATGTAAGCTCCTCTCTAAAGTTGTTTATGTCCTTTTTATTGTAGAATACAAAAACCAAGTTTCAGCTCTGAAGTTATGAGGCCCTAGAAATAGGATTATTACAAAACCCACTCTCTCGCTGTGACACATACAGTGTCACTGGTGTCCTGTTAAAATACAGTACATTACCACAATCTATTGCAGGATAATCCTTAGAGGTAGAGCATCTAGTAAGGTGAGCAGGGAACCTCTGTTTGTCATTCCTTCCAGTACAAGAACTAGGGGGCATGAAGTGGAAATTGCAAGTAGCAGGTTCAAGACAAAGATTTTTTACCCACAATGTGGTGAAGCTTTGAGCAGGAGGTAATGTTGCTAAAAATATACACATGCTCAAAAGTGACACTTCATGGAAAGAAAAATGGTGAAGAACTGTTTAGCTTTCATGCAGAAAGTCCTTGAACCACAAGCTCAGGATTAGGGGAATGTTCTGATAAAGCATCGCTGTACACTGGTCCTGCTTTTACACTCCTCTCTAGGCAGTCAGGTCACAGCTGGGGGCAGGATGCTGGGCTAGGTGGACCTGTAGTCTGACAAGAAACAGCCATACATTTCCAGTTGGATTCCTAAGCATATATGTTACATAAAAGTCTATAATTTCTGCAAAGTAACATATGTATAAAGTAGAAATTGCTATTTGATTCATCTTAATACCTGTTATTTTTCCTTTCTTTGAATTGAGACTATCAATCAGCCCAAAACCACAATTGGGCTTTATTGTGCTAAGCATTGTATATAGGTAAAAGGTGGTCCTCCAGCTGCCTGTGCTTCTCTGCTTTGTGCACCAGGGGACAAAATGTTAGAATATCTCTGTTTTATAATCAAAGATAATTACTTAAGCACTGCATGAGCTGAGCCATGTTGCTGAAGCAGTACCTTGGTGTGAGCCTGTCACTCACAGTCTGGCTGTATCAGAATCTACCCTTAAGTTCTTGTTCCAATATGCCAGCCATTGCTTCTCTACAGTTTAGTATTTGTAATGATGTTTTCTTCAGAATGCAACCTGTAATTAAGGAATCTCATTTGTAATTGAAATAATGTGGAAAGGAAGTATGGCAGTGGATGCCATTGCACTGGTTCTGTTAACTCTAAGGCCCTTTACACTTATCAGTACTGAGATGGCCTTAAAATGAATGTAAATTATGTATCTTTACTTTTCAAGGATTACATTGCTAGAGAGACATAAAGGGGCATTAGTTTAAAAGATAATCAGACCTTACATTAATATCTCTCTGTATGTGTGCACTTGCACGTATGCTTAAATACGTGTCTATATGCATGTCTCTTCTTTTAATGTTTGCTAAGGATGTATAATACCACCAACTGAGTTTTAAGAGGTCTAAAAGCAGTCTTTGGATATTATACTGCACAATCCTGATCTAGATAGCTCTTGATCTTCAGTGCACCAAGCAACACTGTTACAAGGTTCCAAAATATTACAAATAGAAATGAACAGAACAGATAGGGCTCTGAAACTGGAATATTGGAGGCAAAGAAATACGGATGTGGTAATTTTTCTGTTTATGTAAAAATGCTTGTATGTATGTCTATGTGTACATGCATGTTTCATCCTTTCCTTGAAATTGTCAAGCAGAAAGACCATGTGTATTGCAGGGACAGGCTGTGGACAGGAGCCTGCCACGTGCTCCTTGCCATAGAGCAGTACTCTAAGGACCTGTAAGTCAATATGTGCTAAAATAAGATTACAAAGAGAATACTCTTCTCTGCAGATTGGTATTACAATCACACCTTTGCCTTTTGTGCAGATTCTGGGTGGGAAATACAGAATATGAACCAAATCCTCCTGTAAACATAGCCATTGACTCAAGTGGCCTCTGGAGCACCTGCTTAGTCACTCCATCCTACTTACTCCATGCTATTTCTCTCTTCTTAGTCCTTCTTTCTTATTTTGATACAATGCAGAAGATTTTAGGGAAAGCCACAAAGGCAAAGCTCACAATGATCTCAAATTTGAACATTTCCTGTTGGCTTTTAATGCTTACGTTCAGCATTTCATTCTAAAGGACCTAATGTAAAGTATAAAGTATTTCAACAGGATCTTCTCCGTACCAGCCTATCTCTATAGTTACACTATGAGGTAGATACTGTAAAGCCTGATTTTTAGCACACAGATACATGGTCAACTCATAAAACTTCTTTTCCTGCAGTCAGCTTCTCATCAGGTACTTCTGCCAAAGCATTAAATCTGAAGGTTGAATGGGGCATCCCCTATTAGTGAAGCTGCGTCCTGATACAAAGTCAGGAGCAAGATCAGTGGGAAGTTTTATCACTGTTCATTCAGTTTAAGAAAAGGACAGTAGATTCCTATTGGAGGAGACTTTCAGAAAACATAGGAAAAAAATCTCTGCATATTTTTATTTTCAGACTTTCAAAACAACAATACAAAGAAACAGTGTAAAAAAGAAAACACTTGTTTAGGTGTATACTTAATAAATGTGTTTTTACTTACTCACATTTTCGTGCAAAACCAGGGATTCTTAATACTAGCGAATGGCTGTGCATGACACTTGGTAATATCCACCAGAAGAACTGGAAATTCTGTCAATGTAGCACATGCTAGGAACTCTACTAATCTAATGATTTTTGAATGTCTGAAAATAACATGCAAAGGGAACTTCCAAATCAGTATCAGGGGGCTGAACGTGTAGTCAAGCTGATGCTTTGAGTACCCTTTACTCCTGCAGAATTTCATTGTTTGTAGGACTGGGAATTAAAGTTACTATTTTGTGATGGCATGGTCTTTCTCTAGTAATAACAGATGGTTTATGGCAGTTTTGAGGTGAGATCCTGACTTCCCCAGCTGTGTTGTTTCTGTTATTACAACTTATTGTTATTAAATGCTGAGCTGGTAGCCCATCCTGTTAGTTGCTTGAAAGTTGCTGTTATACTGCTTCCAACTGCTTGTAGTATTGATAATGGTGGATCATGTGGATGGGGATTTATTTGAGGGTTTTTTATGCCATGCTGGTTACCTCTTTCTTTCTTTAATTTTTAAAATTAAACATGGGGAAAAGCCTGGGAGGGGATTGCCCACACAACAAGTTCTGATGACCTCTTCATGAAAATACTCCACACCTTATAGAAAGAATGGACTTTTGGGCCCAGAACATGTTTTTTGCCAACCTGGTAAAAACTTAGGCAAATTACAATGCTGAAAAATCTTGGTGTACACATTGTTGGTAATGTTTTATTTGACTTTAAGAAGGCTCAGATCTCTGGAGACACTTCAAGAGATTTGGCAGACTACTTTTGAGTAAGAACCATGGGATTAGAAACAGGACCTTGACTGACCATGAGACTTGTCACACAAGAAGGAACAGGGCTAGAAACAATCTGAGAGAACAAAAGCAAGGAGACTAGCCTTTCATGGCACTAGGCTGCAAGGGAGGTGTGGGAACAGCTCAGCCAAGAAGGCTTGGCAGGGACATGGGGAAATGAGAGGCAGAGGATTACCATGATCCAACATCAGCAGCTGAGATGAAGGGAATTTGTAATGTACATATACAGAGCTGTCTAAGATGTTATGTGTGCCTAAAAATTGGGTTCTTAATTGCGTTGATTATTTGTGGTCAAGATAAGACATTTAAGCAAGAGGGTTAGCTACTTCTTACATGCTACAGCAAAATTCATCTTGCTAGGTAGGCTTGCTCAGACATTATCCTCTTTGTCCTTAACACAGCTTTGTTTCACAGAAGGCTCAATTTGACCCATAGCAAATGTACAAAATTTTATGGTGTGGGAGGAATAAAGGTTTAATTGACATGGGATTAGTCTGGCTTTTATTACTAATCATTGGAGAAGCCAGAAGTACTTTATGTAGGTCATCCCAAACAAGATTCAGTGAATGCTTTTTCCTCCCAAAATCATCATCTGCTTTGTTTGTGTGTGCTGTGGGCAACGGTTAATTCACACACATTGAAAGCGCTAAATGTTGCAATCCAAATTGCCTACTGGTGGGAACTGGAACAGCTACACAGGAGGAAATTAAACTGCTGCAGTTTATAACCAGATTGTAGTTTCATCCCGGGCTTGTGTTAGTTCTCATCTCAGCAGCTAAACTGAGTTGATTTTGTGCTATGAATCTTAACTGCATACAGCTGGGAGAAGGAACAATGATCTAAAAGGTAGAAGTTTTCATCTAAGCTGCTCAGTTCCTGTTGCGTTGGCATGAATATTGAGTGAGTGACTTAAGCCTAGTGCCATCTCACCTCACCTAAACACTTGATACAGATGCCTACATTAGTGTTTCTATCCCCTTCCCCAAGATCTAAATAGCTGCTAGACACAAAGTGGTTTTTGTTGGTGGGTTTTTGAATATTGCTGATCCCTTGAAAATACTTCTGATCCCAGATTTTGGATTTATCTCCTGTGAGATGAAGTTTTGTTGATTTTGGTGGGGAGTAAATGGTTTCTGTGGCACAGCAGTTAAAATGAGGCCAATCAGAAATTTGTTTACACTAGGAACAGCCTTAGGAAGGGAGATTTATGAGTAGACAGTCTAGTTTGCTGGTGAAAGGTATATGTCGTGTGCTGTGTATCATATGGATCTCCCATCTATCACATGGATAGAAAACAGCACCTCACCTCATACAAATGTATTAGTCAGACAAGTAGACCTGGTAAATCATGATGATTTATGGTGGAGTTCAATACCTTCTGGCCTGCCTGTGCCACTCTGGCCAGCCTAGCTTCAAAGACAACTTTTCCTGAGATGAAGTCTGATCACCTGCCACAGCTGGTTGCCCAGAGAAGTAACTTAGTGTAGATTTCTTTTCATCTGTTTGTCTCTTTGTTTTAGCACAATGTGTGTCATGACATTTTTATTGCCATTTTATATGCCATTTTTATTTCTGTAACATCATAATGCTAATGAAAGCACTTGTTTCCCACTACGGAATTTCCTAAGAGAACATCTACCATACAGTCTGAAAAGAATACATTTTTCACTGTGATAGTGTTTCCTGGAGGTAACATATCCCACATGCTCAGTGGCAAGTAGCCTTAGCATTGAAAACCTTGTAGAAACAGTGAATCTTATGCTAAGCAGGTACTCACTTATGAGAATACATGCTGTCACTCTAAGGTTAAGAAATCTTTACTATATTAAGCCTATTGTTGTAAGGGTAATGGAGGGGTCCTTAATGAGGATGCCGCATTTTTATCAAATCCAGCTGATATTTTGATGGTGCACTACTACACTATTTAAGTAAACATCTGTTTGCATAAGTCATGTCAGCATTCCCATTATAGACCCATCTTTTCTAGGAGACAATGTGGCGGCAAACCTTAAACCAAGCTGTAAGGTCTTTGTCTGTAAATAACGGACCCTGCAATGTGCATGCTATAGATAAGATTATATCATTGGAGAAATTTTATATGATCATGTAACTGAAAATTAGTATGAGGTAACTCAGAAAGAGATAAATTTAAGGATATGTATGTGTCTGTCTCAGACAGTTCATTGTCTTTTGCATGTCACACATCTTTAACATTTTTCATTTTAAATATGTGAGTAAAAAATGGCATATAACTTTGTGCAATATGTATTTATAGGTTTTATGTGTCTCTTCATAGTAAAGAGGAAGCAGTCTTTATGTGTATGTGATACTGGGGCGCTGGTGTCTGAATGTGTATGTGAATATATATATATGTATAAATATGAAGGGAACAAAGAAAGTGAGAGAGGGGGAAAAGGCTCTTAAACTGCATTAAATGTACAGCACCCAGCTGTTGGTCCTGACAATTTGTCCAGGTCATACCACTAGCTTCAGTGAGATAGCCTGTGATCTTACAGGTTTGGCTGGACCAAATCCAGGGTGCCTAGCATGTCTAGCATTGCTTCCAGCAGGAGAGGTATTTTCATATGGATAATCACATGCTATTGCATTCCCAGTGCCTGTTGCCTCAGCATTGCAGGATAGCTCCATCCTTAATGCAGACTGCTTGCCACATATGCAGAGGCAACGCTACAGGCCAAGTCACAGCCTGTCCTGTGCTGGTTGTCCCACCTGAAGGAGCACACCTTAAGCAAGCTGTGTTTTCCCAGCCTGCAGAGCATGGCTCCTGAGGCAGCCAAGCAGTTTAGACTCATCGTATGATTGGACAAGGATTGCACAAGCATTCCTGCAATGTACTGATGAAGCTGTGTGTCTGATCCTGCCAGGTGATGTCTGCATATTAGACAGGGTTCTCTGACAGACTGTGCTTGGGCTTCCCCCTGGCAGCCTGCCTGCACCCTGCACTTGAGGGGAAGATCCTAGGGGCAGAGGCTAGGGTAGATAGAGAGCACATCATGCGCACGATCTGCTCTCTGCAAGGGTGGACTGTGTTTTGTCTCTTCTCATAAGAGAAGAGGTGAGACACAGCCATCACTTGGGTCCCAACACTACATGCAGTACTGAGCATGAGTCGTGCGAAGTGCCAGTGGGAACCTCGCAGACTATCAGCATAGCTGCAGGCTCAGAAAAAGTCTGACAGGACAGAGATAAAATCCTGACCCTACAAGATGCAGAGGAAAGAGCAAGATTTCTCCTGCCCTGTAGCAGAAGGGATCTTCTGCTGTTTGCTGCTTTCCTTCACCTCCATCACCACCTCTGTGACTTGGTGAGTTTCACCATCTGGGACCTCTAAGAAGCTGTGTCTCCTCTTCTTCTACCCAGGGCTCTGTAGATTGCAAAGCCATAATTTAGCCCCAAATGTTACTGTTTAACTCATAATTAAGTATTTATATCCTCTTAGCTTGCAACCCAGATGTAATCGGATAATCATTCAGTGACCGCCTGATTAATAGCTTTTGTGCAATTACAAACTTCTAGCCTGGTCATTTATATATACAGCGGGATAGTAAGGTGTCCCTGAAATGTGCTTTGCTATTGTCTTAACCATTTAAACTTCACTTATCTCCTTGATAATTCACTTAAGGTCATACTAATATCTCTTTTCAAGGAAGAAATAGAAAGATGCAATAGTCTTTCTAATCACTGTTGTAATTGCTGGGTTTAATTCAATTATTGCTTGAATGTGACTTGGAAAAGAAAGTGCAGGCTCAGCTGAATGACAGTTTGTAAAGCAGAATCAATGAAACTCCAAGAATATGGAAAAGAACTCCCAATTTCTATTCCACCAAAAGAGATCTTGATTTCAATAGAAGTTTTGCCTGAGTGAAGATTTGTCACAATTTGGATTCTCATCTTTCTAAAAGCAGTCTCTCTTCAGGGATGTTTTAAGATCTGTGCAGAACAAAAGCACTGAAGAATGAGAGCCTGATCCAAAACTCTTTGAAATCAAAGGATATATTTCCATTATTCAACAGAAGATTATAGAGTGATGTACAGGAAAATATCAGGAATTATTCCGTCAGCCTTCACAGGAAAACATTCATCTGTAAGCATTATTCTTGGTGGCAACCATTATGCTTATAATTCCAAGAACAACAGCTCTTCTTAGTACAGTATTAGTACAAGAAATGTCTACTTTTTTTTGTTTCTTTTGAAGGTGAGGAAGCTATTACTTTAAGTCATCCTGAACAGGACAAAAAGAAGAGACTTTTAAATATAAATGAGTGTCTGTAATTCAGTAATCTGTTTGTTGCATGAAATGCTTTTGAAGTGCACTGTGATTTCTATCAAAATTGTAAAATTTCCATTAAATTAATCTTTTTTCTTATTTACTGATAAATATGCAATTGTATTCTTCTTATGGGATGCTTTCTAAAAATTAAATATAAAAATACCTTTATTAATAACCTACATTTCAGAGCAACACAGACAGAACTCTATTTGACCTGTTAGGACCATATGTTATTTTCGTCTTCATTACATTTTATAGTACCTTTTACAGCAGATATGTCTGATTGTTCCTTTTAAATAATCTAGCCAGATGCTTTCTTTAAAATAATACACTTAAGGGATGGAAATAGTCGACTGCATAGACCTTTGGTCAGTTTTTTTCTTCCTCATTTCCTCGGAGCTAAACTTTCATTCTCTTAAAGCTACAGATCTAAGTGACTCAGGATTGAATTGTCTGGGATGCCCATTTTAACTTTGAAGGGGCTTGGTTTCCAAGGGAGACAAAATAATACCTGTTCTCTGCTAATCTGCCATCCTTTGGATTTCTCAAACTAGGTATCCAGAAGCATAAATCCCATTAAAGTGTAGGCTTAATTCTGGAGCTGAAAGAATACTTTCATTGCAAAATTGAACTGGTGCAGATACATAAATCTCAAGAGAGAGAATACTGATCAGTTAAAGATGTTTCTTGCAGCTGTCTGTCCATGGTGCTGGCAGCAGTTACTATTCTCCAACAGAGGTAGCAGAATGGGAATTGCTCAGTCCAGTGCATACAAGCTTAATGTGCTGCTGAGTTTTATCTGCTGAAGCTGTATGTCTATGAGTAGTTTGAAACACTGCTTCTAGTAAGGAATAACGTTATGCGTCACATTGGAGCATTAGCTCTGAAATTTGGGATTATTAAACTTTGATCTTTCACTGTTTCATTTCTGGTTTGGATGTTGAAAGTATGTAAAGCAGATAATATGTAGGATATATAGACCATAATACAATGGTCGGTCTGTCTGCTTTATCAGTTTACTTACAAGTGCTTTCTTCTAATCTCTTGTCCCGTGACTTGCAGGAGCAATGCTACTCTGTGTGTTCCACTTCTGTTCCCCACTGCAACATGCTGCAAGTTTCCAACCTCATTCTTCCTGATTTGCTAAAATAATTGCAGAGAATTTATCTTTATGTCCACTCTTCCCTTACAGCTCCAGAAACAGCTGTCTGAGCTGGATGAGGATGATTTATGCTATGAATTTCGTCGAGAGCGTTTCACCGTCCATCGCACTCATTTGTATTTTCTACACTATGAATACGAGCCTGCTTCAGACAATACTGATGTAACACTGGTGGCTCAACTTTCAATGGACAGGTAGGGAAAACCTCTTGTTCATCTGAAAGCATGACACAATTCGTATTTTCTTACAGAGAAATCCAACTGTGTAATGCTTTGGGGAGAAAAAAGACTCACTTCCATAGAAACTTGGATGTCATATTGTAGGACCTTTCTTGAATTAGGAGTAGCGCAGGTAAGCATCATGCAGACATCCAGACTTCAGCTCTGCAGTGCACACACGAGTGTGGGTAGAGTTCATGAGAGGCTGAATATTGGAACTACAGGGGTTGTTACCTGTAAGGTTTGTCAGGTATTATTAGTTTGTGGAGTTATGAAGGGTGTTTTAGAAGAAGTGGGAGTTGCTTGTAATAGGGTTAGGCAAGCAGTTGTAGCTTATGAGGATTTTAGACTCAGTATTTCCTCAGTAGACATTTGCTTTCATTGTTCTTTTCCTTGCAGAAAAGCTGAATTAGTGATTTTTCTTACAGTGAAAATCAAAACTAAACATTTTAGTTTCAAATTGGGAAGCTGAAAATTAAACTCTTTTTTAATGCGCTAGTGTGAAATATAAGATCTTTTGAGTGGAGTCGTTGCATTTTTATACAAATGTTGATTTTCAGAATAACATTTCGTTTTAATTCTTCTCAACTTTGAGTTTTGGTATAAAGTGAAATTTAACTGGTATTTCACTTGGGAAAATATGAAAAGTTTCGCCTGCATCTTTCTGATTCCCAGCATTGCAATTAGTTATCATTTTTCAGAAGCCCTGGGTAAGCCAGCTTTGTGAAATTTTGAATTGTCAGTTTCCTTTTTCCTCCTGTTCCTCAGCTTTAATCTGGACCAGCCTTTGTAGTTCCTAGTATGAGAATGGGTTACAAACCAGGTCAGATCTCCTTGAATATTGGCTAGGAACTGATTTCATTTAGCAGAGCACATACAGAATGCAACAAACATGATCCATGAATGCCACCACTGCTACACCAGCAGAAGGTCAGCAGTATTCCAGGAGGGTCAGAGAAAATCAGATCAGCAAAACATTAACAGCCTGTTTTAAAAATAAACATGAACGAATGAGGGCTGTTCTCTTTGGCCAGTGCCTCAGCAGTGTGTCTTGCACATTGTATTATGATTTACTCTGTACATGAGTGTCTGTTCTATTGATTTTTAATTGAGGAAACATTTCTTAAGTGTTCACAAACCTATGAGTAAAAAACTAAAGAAATAAATTAAGCCAGGCCCTGAGCGAGTGCCACAGTAAATTAGTAGAGCTGGTGTGTGCACATGGTATATTTTCCCCCCAGAATTCAATTCAAAAGAATGAGCTGGGGCTCAGTGCTTATTCACTGGCACTGATACAAAATTTGAGCATCTGTTTCCCTTTCTAGATTCTCACTGGGGCACATGTTTTTATTGATAGACAGGACCACACATTTTTATTCAGGAAGAACAGCCATCCTGATACGTGCAGGAAGAATCTGAAGAATCTTCTCTGCTTCTTTGGTGTGTTGCTATAAATTATTGATTTGAGTTGGAAATACCTTTCAGCTAAAATCAATAAATAATACCATACCAAAGAACTGTTTAGCTGCTTTGTTTTCTTTCACATCTTTCAGATACTGCCTTTTTTTTTTAATCTTCTTTAAACCACTTTTATTAAACTCCTCCAGCGTAGCTGTAGACATTTAAGGATTGTGTCTCAGATGTAAGATGGCATGTACATAAACAATGTGCTATACACTACATTCCTGCATTGTTCTTTCAAATTATCATCGAAGATGAGGAAAGGCAAAAAAGCAGCTCCTGGTTTCTCCAGTTATAGTCCTATTGGATATGAGACTGACATGACTATTGTGACAAGCTTGTATTTGCTTATGCTTGAGGAATGGAAGAGGGGAATGAGGTTTAGGAGCTAGCATTAATGCCTTTAGATAGAAGTTTTGAGACCAACCTCATTCAGTGCTGTTCATTCCTGGTTAATTGTCACCTTTTATACTGATATGAGATTTTCTTGAATAATGACGTGGTTGCATCACTGTGTTTTTCATGCTTGTTTTGGCTAGGCAGCCTTTTTTAAAGGCATGGCATATACCTGGGGTTGAGAAAGCAGAGTGGGAGTTACAAAAATGTGAGACTGGGATGCGGGCAGGAAAGACATGATTATCATTACACCACTTGAAGTCTGGGTGAGAATGAGTGGTAAATTGGTTTAATATTCTTAAGGAAAGTGAAAACAAAGAACCTCACAAATTAATTGAATTTCAGCAAAATTCACTTGACTGAAACAGACCTGTAAAAAATTTACCAACTAAATGATGACCTCATTATTATGCAGTACAGCAGTACCTTTATTTTCCCTAGAGTCCCTAAGAGGACACATTCCTCAAGACCGCTAACAGAATCAAAATAACTTGATAGTGTTGTGCTTAGAAACTCATAATTCTGAGCTTTATGGTGAGACTATTGTAACAACCTACAGAGAGAAGATTATGGAGCACCACCCAGCAGTCCCTGCATCAAACTCATGGAAGTGGAGCCTGTCAATGGGAACCCCGCAGCAAAATGGAGTATTCTGAAGGGCACTAAGCTGTCCAGCTGGAAATTTATACCAGCAAAACCCAGTTCCCACTTAACTATTGTGAAAAGCTTTGTAAGCATTATCAGGTGTGCCATTTAGATAAGTTATGTATGCCATTTGTCCATTGCGTGGAGTCCTTGAAAGGCATTTTGCTGCGTTTCTTGCTAGGCAAGTGTTCCATTTTTTAAAGGCTGCCCCTAAATCTGAGTGCTGATAAAGTGGAGTCTCCTGTTTAATAGGTTTCCACTAGGTTGGTAAAAGGAAATAATAATAAAAAAAAAGTATTTTTCCCTATTTATTATTTGTACAGTCAAAAGCCTAAAGCCCTCACGTACTTTTTAGATCTTTCTTATTGATTTGTGTTTCTAGTTCAGCTGTATGTTTCAGGCTGATAATAACCTTTGTTTCAATAATAGATAAAAAGAAAATAATGTACCAGGTGTAGACTAGCAAAGGTAATATCTCATATCTAAGAAAAAATGATTGTATCGTCTTGGATGTCATCACGATCATTCAGAAATGCAGGAAAAAAGCTATTAATGTTAAGTCGGAATGTGTGTTTGCTAGTATATCATTCCTTTCTCCTGCAAAGCTTAGAGAGATAGTCAGAGGGGAAATTATTTTCTCTGATTACAATGATGCAGAAAACTTTTCTTGTATTCTGTATAAATATTAATAGGAACAATCTAGTAATGTGGATTTGAAAAGGAGAGAAGATAATCATGTTGCATAGTCTACTCTTCCTAATTTTTAATAGAATATCTGACTGGGCTGCATAGGTTCATTTCCCTTTGTATTAACTCAAGAGGCTTTCTAATCAGTCCTTGCTGTATTTTTGGGTGGCATATCTTAATCTCTAGGAAATTTTCTATAAATTACCTAAAGTGCTTTAATGATTTTGACCAGCCTGGGTTTGATTTACATTTATGTATGAGATCTTTTGTTGTCATTTTCATCAATAGTATTGTAACTGCTGGAAGTTTTAAGAAATACACGTCGATGCAACCTGTTCTGAAAACGATTTAATGACATTTGAGATACTGCTACAGCATACACAAATTAGTAGTTTAAATGATGGTTTTGTCTGAAATGTTCTTTTGATATTCCACAGCAATGGTCTATCCCTCCTTCTCTCCTTACCCCCTAAACACAGTAGATCCCATTTTTGTTGATGTGTCATCCTTTTACCCTTTCCCTGACAGTGAGGCTTCTTCTAATCCATGCAAATATCTATATTCCCTTGATCTGTTGCTTTTAACACCTTTTAAGACCTGACTAACTGCCTTGCAAAAATCTGGTGAAAGTTTTCCTAAATAGGAGGTAAAATGATCTGTGGGTCTGTATGTCTTTCTCTTCCACAAGCTTGTTTAAGAGTACTGTAGTATGCTGCAAGTAGATCCTCATAGATAGATCCCTGCAACTGCTCAAAGCTCACATCATATGAAGTCATATCATCCATGTGGGTTTTCCTGCAGCATCAATGCTTAAGGCAACAAGAATGGTGTTGATTTCACCTATCTTTCGGTATCTGAGTTGTGTTTGTGTGTATCTAAGCTAGGGCCATCTCTAGGCTTCCTTGTATTTCGTGGAGAGAAGCAGGCATATCTAGGGTGCCACCCATCTGTCTGGAAGGAGACATCAACTTACATGAGATTAACTGAGTTATAGAAATACTCATCACTTTCCACAGCATATAAAGTGACTCTCACTTAGAGACAGATACCTGCGTTTGATCAGATGAACAAAAGGCCCCAGACAGGAAGACAACCTTTGCTTATTCTCACCCTTCCTCTTTCAGGCTCCAGATGCTTGAAGCCATCTGCAAACACTGGGAAGGTCCAATCAGCCTGGCACTCTATCTTTCTGATGCAGAAGCCCAGCAATTTCTGCGCTACGCCCAGGGCTCAGAAGTACTTATGAGCCGCCACAATGTTGGCTATCATATTGTGTACAAGGAGGGCCAGTTCTATCCTGTGAATCTGCTGAGGAATGTGGCCATGAAGCATATCAGCACACCATACATGTTTCTGTCTGACATTGACTTCTTGCCCATGTATGGACTCTACGAGTACCTCAGGTAAATAAACGGTGGAGGAATACCCACTGTCACCTACATTTTCAGCCCCTCCATGCCCCATCCTTCTCATACATTCCCAAAACAATAAAGTTTGAGCAGAACTGGAAGAAGCAACTGATAGATGTTTAAGTGCCTAGCAAGATGCAAGAGTTTTTAGGGTAAAAGGCTGTAACTGGAAGGAAAGCAGTACAGTTATGAAAGAAAAATCGTGGGTCTAAATGTGAGCCCTGTTAGCCATCAGAATAATTCCCTCAGAGCAGCAGAAGAATCAATTTGAAAATTGAACTGGACTAAGTATTATTAACTGTGCAAGAGCATCCTGTATTAGCAGAGATGTGAACTGGGCGATTTGCCTAAAAATCTCTGGTTCTTAATGTCAGTGACAGAAAAAAACATTCAAAGCATTACTGAACTTACTACCCTGTGACACGGTTAATCCAGTTCCGTAACATGAAAAGAGTGAGCTAGTCTAACCAGCTCAGAAATATAACTGCAGTGCCAGCGCCTTTCAGGGCAAAATAGTTAGCATAAGGAAACCGGGAAGAGTAACTTCAGTGTGTATTGTAGTATAATGAATGGGAGCAGGTTAGGCTGAGCAAGCTACAGACCTCTGATCCATTAACTGGGCTTTTTTTAATGAAGACCTTTTTCCCCTGCGGAGTCTGGTCGTTTGACGCCAGCACGTAGAGCAAGGATGACACCCTGTGGCCATGCGGAAGGATTTCAGTTCCGTAGTTCTGACCAGTTTGCTTGTCATCTCTGTTCTAATTTGGTAAAAGTTGATCAAAATGTTCCACTGAGGATCTGCCTGTAGGTGATATTTTTCAGTCCATAGGACCCGGGTTCTGGAATGTAAAGGGAAATAGACGTTCCGGTAACGTAAGCTGATGGAGGAATTCCTTTGTTTCAGGCTTAACAATTTAGTAAGCAGCTTCTCACTTCTCCTTCATATGGAGAATTAATTGCCTTTTTCAATGTCTGCGTCCATGTGCGGGGTTAAATTCACTATTTAGAGGGATAGAACACCTCTTCTGTGAAGAAAGGCTGAGAGATTTGGAGTTGTTTCCCCTGGAGTAGAGAAGGCTCCAGGGATACCTTGTAGCAGCCTTCCAGAACCTAGAGGAGGCCTACAAAAAAGCTGGAGACAAACTTTTAGCAGGGCCTGTTGTGATAGTACAAGGGGTAATGGTTTGAAGCGAAAAGATCTGACATAAGGAAGAAATTTTTTACAATGGGGTTGGTGAAACACAGGTTATCCAGCGTAGGTGCCACATCCCTGTAAGCATTCAAGGTCAAGTTGTACAGGGCTATGAACAACCTGATGTAGTTGCAGATGTGCCTGCTTATTGCAGGGGGTTGGACTAAATGGCCTTTAAAGGTCCCTTCCAAGTCAAACTAGTCTATAATTCTATGGCTTTAAAGACACTGTTTTCGATAATATGACTGAAGTTTTATCACACTGTGTCAGCGTGTTTCCTGCTTATTTTAAGACTATTTATTTTTGACCTGTGCTGTCAGGACTCCAAGGTAATTCTGTCCCTTCCACACATTAGTCGTCTCAGGATACATGTAGGGACAGTTGTTGTTAGTTTCTCTGTTCTTCAAGGTTAGTGTTGCATATTGTTACACTTTTTCAGATTGATGCTGGACGCAGTAAGGATGACATCTGTTGATACTGGCATGTAGTACTAAAAAAGCAGCTCATTCCTCCTTGCTGCTTCGCAGTGCACTTACAGAAGCCAGCACTGAAAGGAAGAAAAACATAGACAAAATGATGTACCACAACAGGCTTGAGATATTGCAACCATAAAGATTATTCTTGTATGGTAACAGCACATCACAGAACTAAATGCACAATGATACCACTGACTGGTGCTGTTTCAGAACCCAACACAGATTCACGCTGAAAGCTGTTGCATCCAAGATGTGTTACTCTACCAGCATTTTGTGACTCCCGTACCACCTTAAATCTGTGAGTCTCAGTTGCCTGGGAATATTGAAAATGCTAATCTGCTACTGCCAACTTTTGAAAAAGGGGTGGGATTTTTTTGCATGTATTCTAGGGGCTTTTGCTGCTTTTTCAATAATAATTTTCCTGAGCAAAATGGCAGGGAGATGCAGTGAGAATATTTTAATTACAGATACCCTGTGTCTTTCTTCATTGTCTGTTCCCACTGCCTCTGCAAGTACCTGATTAGTGCTATCTATCTGAGTGGCAGTGATTGTTAGAGATGTACAAATGTTTTCATCTTCATTTCCTCAGATAGAGTAACCAGAAACAAACAGAAATAGTGTGGTTTTTCAAGGTATCACTTTGTACGATTGTCCTGGGTTCAGCAGTTGCAGTCATTTTTCCTCCTTCTTAGTAGCTGGTGCAGTGCTGTATTTTTGACTTCAGCCTGGGAACAGCGCTGATAACACCGATGTTTCTAGCTGCTGCTCAGTAATGTTTAGACTGACCAAGGACTTTCTGAGCTTCATGCTCTGTCAGGGAGGAGGGGAAGCTGGGAGGAAGCAGAGACAGGACACCTGGCCCAAACTAGCCAAAGAGGTATTCCATACCACA
>WYDI02015129.1:0-11747 GCA_009867235.2 Psittacus erithacus
TGGCAGTGTTCAAGGCCAGGTTGGACACAGGGGCTTGGAGCAAGCTGCTCCAGTGGAAGGTGTCCCTGCCTGGGGCACGGGGCTGGAATGGATGAGCTTTAAGGTCCCTCCCAACACAAACCAGGCTGGGGTTCGATGATGTGGGGTGCAATGATAAAGCTCCCACAGAACACGAGCTCACACAGCACAGGGCGCCTGTACCAACCCCACTCCATTTGTCACTGCGGACCTCACATGCATTATTTATGGAGAAAAGGAAATTTCTAAAGCACATCAGTTTTCCCCTGACCCCTGAACCTATCGATTCCCGCTCTGGAAAAGGAATTAGGCTCCATTTATGCTTGCAGAATATCCCTCTGCTACTGCAGAGCACCATTTGAAGGTTATATCAAGGCCCACACACGCAGAGTTATCACACATAGCTGCTCCAAATGAACCCGCCTCCATTCCTTTTCCTCCTGCTTTCCAAACATCTTCATCCTAATTAAAAGACATTTTTCACTAGTACACAGGGATGTTAAAAGCTGCAAATGAAGAGAAGATCTGGCATGGAGAGTGTTTCCTTTCTATGTTTAGAGGAGGAAACGCAGCTCCTGTGGGTGAAAAACACCCATCTGAAAAGAATCCAACCCTTTCTGCGAAGGGAAAATAAGAACTGCTGTTCTTGCATTCATAATTTAACACCAGGAGTGGTTCTTAGCCTGCAATGCCTGTGTCAACAACATGGGATGGCTTGGCACGATTCCTGGCCAAAGGCAGCAATGGGTGTCCTCTGTGAGCTTAAAGCCATTCCCCTTGGCCTGATCAAAAAATGCATGCAGTTTCCATCAATAAGTAATGTAATGGTATAAATAAATAGTTGTAACATAAATATTATTCATCTTTATATATAAACAGGTTTCAGTGCTAAAATGTTGTACAAGTGAGTTGGTCCCAAGCTGGGAGCTGAAGGCAGCAGACGTAACCAACAGACCTGACCAATGCGAAATGCTAATAAGGCTTCTTTTGGAAGAGGCAAGATGCTTTGGCACTAATCCCAGAGTTGTTTCTGCTTGTGTCCAGCCTGTATCAGGACAAAGCACCAGAGGAGCCAGATAACTGATGAAACTCATGAGCTTTTCATTACAGCCTTTCATCTTGACAGAAGAACTCATATTGCGTCTTTTGATTTAATGAGCTGCTCAAACAATTGGGTGAAGCAATTAAAATCAGGGACTAGGAAGGGTGGGTTTGATTGATGATGGGAATCACAAACTCAATCCTAGCGATTTGTTCATCCCCCTTTTACAAGAGTTCCCAAAGCCGCTAAACTCACACGGAGAACCTTCGTTTAATATTGCATTAATGAGGGTTATAGCAAAGAGGGGGGGAAAGAGAAGGCCTAATAAAAGCACCACACAGGAGCAAACAAATCACTTTGTTGGATGCTGCGCAGTGGAGTTCTTAACTCGGGAGCTGCAGGGGCAGTGATGCGCTGCTGGGAATGCAGAGGAACAGAGCAGTGATTTCTTAGGCCAGCCTGAAGCTACAGTGAACCTGTACTTAAAGTATGGATGTCCTATACCGTATTTTGTGTGTGTAAAGTAATAAGATGCCCGCTCATCCCTGTTTCTGATGGGAGCAGTGGGGATGATGTAATGTTAGTAAGATACTCCGGAGAAAACCTTTATCTTACACAACCAGTGGATCCTTTGCAATCATTTCTGTTGTAAGCTGAGAAGCATTGGCAACACTATTTGAGTTCCTAACTCTGTTCATGGGGTCCTACAAGCAAGTGATGCGAAAAGCAGCACCCCTGATCCAGCTCCTATCAGAGAGCAGTATTAGAGAGATGATAGAGAAGTGGCATTTCCTCCAAAGGAAAATCATTGAGATGGCTGAGAAATCCAATAATAGCTGCAATGTTTTCCTCTTTTTATATAGGTTTTTAAGTTACATTTTGGTTTACATTGCCTAGAGCAGCCTTAGATGAACGGCATAGTTACAGCCTCCTTCCTAGCACACACAGCAGTCAGCCCATGAGGCTGCTGATCTCTGAGACAACTCAGTTCCCAGAGGAAGGTCAATAAGTGAGCAGAGGAGAAGCAGAAGGCCGTTCCCTCGTGCTATCCCTGGGCAGGGATGTCCTGATGAACTCAGCAGGAGCTCTGCATACGAAATGAGGGCAGGATACGGCCCATAAAACTCTGTTTTAATAACATCACGCTAAGTTATCCTTGGTTCATTGAAAGGCATTTAATCACCGGAATGGACAGCCAGGGCTGCAAACCCTGAAGAGCAAAACTGACTTTGTTGTAGGGAATCCAGGTAAGTCCAAGCTGCAACTTAAAGCAGAGCACTTCATACATGAGCTGCTCTCATTACTAAGAGATGATAAAAACCACCTCCCTTGTACCCCGTAATTCTCTCCGGTGGATCCCAAATGCATCACAATGAAGATGGTTTCATGAGTTTCATTATCTCCATATTCATTAGGCAGGAACCAGAAGCACAGCAAAATGAAATGCTGCAGCAGCGAACACAGGGCAGAGGTGGAAAGAGGGGCCCTATCTGAAGACTGCACAAACTGTGCCACCTCATTACTGGATTAAAGATGTCATTAACCAGAACTATGGTTATTGAAATAAGAGCTGCTCCCAGAAAGACGCCCCAGTCCCACAGGAGGAAAAGCAGGCTCAGTTAGCCTGCACCAGAGACACAGAAACACACCATGGATTGCATTTGTGCTCCACAAATAACACTCACGCTACAAATGGAAGGAAGTGCACAATTAGGCCGAATCACAGCCCATGGTAGGTGCTGCAATTAAGCAGCTACAGCGTGCAGGTCCCACTTCTCCTTATTAGACAAAATACATGGAAAATTAGACTAAATCTGTGCACACGCAAGCAGAAAAGGGTTTTCTTCCAGCTTCAGCCGCAGCTGATGGGAAAGGGCAGCTCTGGGTGCTGGTGCAGTGCAAAACTGGCCACAGTTTGCTATACCTGATGGGGCAGACCTTGCCCTGGGCTGATGCCTCCAGCATTTATCTGGGGGCTCATGTATATGTTCCCCTCATTCCACACCCACCCCATGATGATGCTTGGAGTTAGTGGGTCAGGTAATGAGTGGAAGCACAGAGCAAGTGGTGGCATTAGGGAGCGTGATCAGATGAGGACAAAGGGAAAAAAGTAGGGAAGCAAACTGGGGAAGGTGAACTACATGGTGTAAGGTCTGTGGCTCGGGAAGGAAGGTTACTTCCCTTTCCTTCTCATTAGGGGCTACCAGAGGCATCCCTTTTCTGCCTGTATCACTAACTCTCCCAGCTCCCATGCCCCTGGAAGCAGCCACCTGGGCAGGAGGCTGCTCTCATTTGCACCAGTGCCACTGACGTTAGCAGCCAGCCCTTGGGATTTTGTTCTCTTTCCACTGCAGTTCTGCAGCGTGTCACTCCTGGCAAGGGCATCGCTTCCCTCCTGACTTTCCCTGGGATGAGCAGGAAGGATCTTGCCTGATCCCCAACGCCAAAGTCAGTTCCATTTGTGACTGCTCTTTTGCAAGGTGCAGTGCATCATGGCCCTGCCTGAAAGGTGTCTCATTGCTTGCTCTGGGATGTTATATGCATGCCTCTAACAGAACAGTGTGTAATGATTGTATTCCCCAAATGACAGCGGGAGCAGAGCAGGTAATTTCATTTTGAATGGGGGGAGAGCTAGTTAAGGACACTGATTGATGGCAATGCGAGATCTGTCATATGAGCAGTGAGTCTTGTTGATGGGCAGGAACATTAAAAGCCCAGTGAAATCCCACTGGCTGCCCAAGGCTGACCTGAGGAAAACTCCCATTGAATTCCACTTGAAGGAAGAGCTGTGTAAGGCTGCCTGGTCTGTGCCTGCTGCCCGCCTGACCTGAGGCATCACTACCATGCTGAGGACAAACTGGAGAAGCTGGTGATCCAGGGAGAGCTGTGGGTGAGAAAAGGTGAGCAGTGTTATCCTGGGCAGGCTGGGCGCAGTTCTCCATCCCCTGGACCACAGCATGACCTCCGTTTCATGCTAGGAAATCACAACTATTGGACACTGCTGAAACAGCAAGATACGATTAAACTTTATGGGAGATTAAGAGGGAACAGCAGCGTCCGGATGGCCATCTGGAACAGAATGGATGCAGTTTCTGCCACTGATAGAAGAGGGCATTGCATGGAAATAAGTGGGGAAAAAACCCAGTAGAAAAACCAGTGTGAGTCATTGGAACAAGTTTGTTGCAATCTCCACTGGTGGCATAATAATGGAGAGGTCACTGCAAGGCAGAGACACAGGGGAGATGGATGCACTGATGTGGAGAGAACAGACTGTGGCATCTCAGAAGAAATGAGATTATTAGATAAAGCCTTCTCTCATTTTCCACAAACATTAAATAATTCCCATTGGCTATCTAAGAAAATTGGGTTAAGAGATCGATTGGGAGAAATTATTTTGCTCTATTCCTTAATTCTAAACCCTTCAGACTGGACTTCAGACACAGTTTCAGACATACCCTGCACTGCCAAGGCAAGGAGTGCTTCAAGTCACGATGCAGAATACTCTGACCTTGGAGTTGACAGGGGATAGCTTTGAAATTCGTTTCTCAAAGTGCTTTCTAAATGCATTGAATGATGTGGAGTCAGTTAAGGAGAGACAAGGCTCATCTGAATTATACAGGATAATTCCTGTATATTGAGACCTTTTCTAGCCCTGTAGGTCCTTCTTACCCTCACCTTCGATGGGGATAAGAAAGAAAGAAGTGGTGAACATGCTGATAGAGGATCAGCCAGACAAAGCAGAAATGGTGGAGTCTGAAAGCACTGAAAAGCCTCCAGGACTGTGCTGAACATAAGTGTCTCCAGGCATAGCTTACATTTTATGCTGACAGATTCAGAAAACCACATTTTTTATGACCTTTCCTTCCATTTCAAATGGAAAACATTTGTGCCTTATCACAAACAGAGAGTCACTGATACAATCCAACGTGCAGCTGCCCAGAACAGTCATTGATTTCTTTTTTTAAGTACTAAAGGTAAAAACTTTTGGGCTTTTCCATTTTTAAAGCACTTTATGGAATCATTTCAGAACTGCCCCAGGCAGCTCCCTATAAACATCGCACTTCTCCTTCATCCCTTCAGGATGGATGGCCTTCCCAGCCCGCCCCACATGCATGCGCTGCACGCTCCGGCTTTTACTTGGTACAAGCTGACACCATTGCTTTGAAACTTGTTTAAAAGCCTCTGAACTTTACTCCAGCTGAGGACCTTAAGAGGAAAAGGCAGAGTTACAGCTCCCGCTGAATGCAGACTTCAAGGAAGACAAATCTGTTTCTTCAGTAAAATGAGTTTGCAGAATACATGACTGAAGTCATTGATTTTCTTACTGAAAAGCCAACAACTTGCATGACTCAATTGGATTTGTATTTCTCGTCTCCCCCCAATAGCCTGTAGTTATTTCTATTAAGAATATTCTCCAGGTGTTATAAGAGTGGAGTGAGCGAACTGTTGCTCCCGCTCAGGTTGCTGCACGTGGCATTAAAGACATAAGAAACATCTTACAGAGCACGCCCATCCCAATTCTTTATCTGACCCAAGCAGAGATCATGAGCTTGGTACACAGAGTTCACATTTCTATCACCAAACCCAAGGGCAATCAGCTCAGACCATGGGCAGTTTCCAGACACGACGCAGTGAAACAGGGACTCTGTTACTGCGCTTTATGGCCGCATACAGGAAAGTTGGTCCAGTGACAGCAAAGAGCCATTGGTAATGTTTTTGACATTTGGTTCTCATTCAGCAACGTTTGATGTGCCATTGGAGGAACGTATGAACCTCACACTTGGTTAGTGCAGAAACAGGTCACAGCAAGGAGCCCTAAGAGCTGAAATGCCACCATGCCATCACAGTTGAGGGGAAAGCAGAAGAGCTGGGCTGCCCAGGCTCCTTGGCCTCACTGATAATTCCTATCGTGACATGCTCGGATTTTTCCCCCATAAAGCCTTTGCAGAATGCTCCCTTCTTTCATTTGGCTGTAAAACATTCTTACCTGAAAAGCCTCTTCAGCTCTGCTCAACATTTAGAGGTCTCTGTTAGAGAAACAGACTGCTTTCCTATACACCATGTAAATACCTCATCCCTCAGAGGCCTCAGAAGCCTCCTGCAAGGTAGCCTCTTCCTTGAGCACTAATTAAAGAGAAAAATAAGGAGTCGCTACAGTTATGTAGAGCCATCACTGAGCCACAGCCTTTCTCTACACCAATCAATTAAACATCCAGCATGAGAGCAATTAACCTAGATAGAAACCAGATGAGTGGGGAGAACGTGTTTCCTTGTCTCAGGCCTTTTGCTTTAGAAATGAGAATCAGTCACATTTAAGTGCACCTTTTTTTGCCTCAACTGAAAATGAGTCAATAAAAGCAAGAAAAGTCAAATGTCACAGGGAAGAAGGATGCAGCTTTGTGAGTAATAAGGACTAAAATAAAGCTGAGTGGCAGTAAAACAGGAGATGAACACAAATGCTTATGGAGGAGCCAAGGCCACAAACAAATCAGAGCTGATGTAGATCATCTGGTAACAGCCTGCAGTTAGATCCATGCATTATAAGCATAAATCCTCATAGATTATAGGGTTTATTCCCAACTAGAGCAAATGCAGGCATCCCTCTGAAATCAGTGAGCAACACTGATTCCTATTTGCTTTCAGTTTGCCCAAGAGCTCCCCACCACCAAACCCAGATGATACACTGAGCGCAGCCCATTGACACCATCAGCAGTTTTGCTGCATCAGGATTATCCTGTGCCCAGAATAATCCAAGCAAGCTACTCCAGAGAGGAGGCATTCTGCAGACCTGATCCTAAATATAGGTGTGCTCTGCACATCAACCCTGTGGTTAAAGCAGGCCTTCTTGGCAAGACCTCTCCGTCTCTGTGCTGCCACTGTAGTGAAAAATGGGACTTCTATCCCAATAATGCCTCTAACTGCTCGTGTGCCGTGTGTTGTGATAACTGATGTCAAAGTTGGCTGCTGCTGTGGCTAACTTCCTCTGCAGTCATTTGTCTCCATTTTTCCTGGGAAGCAGCACTTTAGAAAGAGCTTTTCCCTATGGCAGCGCTGTCGGATGGGCTGTGCAGCTCCAGGAAAAGCGGTCACAAAGGGAAGCATTGTGGTCACCTTTCAAAGTTATATTTTCAGCAAGGGAAGGAAAAAACCTCCTGAAACGAGGGAGGAAGAGCTCTTTTTTATCACTTCATCACTAGAAGGTTGCTGTGCTGACCTATGCTATTTTCTGGATGGCAACTTCCAGGACACTTCAGTTTGAACTATCAGACAATTGATGTAGGAAAAACAACCAGCGAGCCATAAAGCCAAGCAGGGCACGGAAGCACAAAGGGAACAAAGCCACATCACTTGCTTTGCATTTCATCTAAGCCAATTACATGCGAGTTCTGCTTCACCTGGGCTATAGCTCCGAGCTGATCCTTTGCACTGTTTGGTTTATTCTATGCCTAACCCCACCAATTCTGCACAAAGGGCAGAGCTGGGTTATTTAATACCTTGAATACAGACAGATCTTCCAAGAGAGACCAGAAAATGTAAAATCAACCATTTCTTACCTATCGATTAAAGCACAGCGGTGTATGACCCCATCTCACTCCTCCGATTGAGTTTACTCCTCTGATTGAATCTACAATTCCTGGTTATGAGCACAGATGACAGGTTACTGCAGGATGTATTTCCTCAACAGCATATGATCCTGTTGGAGTTATGGCTTTTAAGGACATCTCATGCAGTGAGCATGGGATCAAGAAACTCTGATTTGATCTCTAACCAAACAGGCAACTGAAGCCAATGGACCTCAGTTGGGATGCCCAGACCTGATGTTATTCCAATCCCAGGCACATACCTCTAAACATACAGTAATACCCTGCCTCCCCCATCATGTACCCCCCATCAACTCCAGCTCTCTCTGTCATGGAGATGGAGGCACAAAACCTCCCTTTCCCTTTCACCCAAGCGCATGCTGTTATCCCATATAATGCCAGAGAAAGCTGCAGACATCTATAGCGGCATCTGAAACTTGAGTGTCTATTATTAGTCATAAGACTCTAGGCTAAGTCCTTCACTGGAGTAACTTGGCATTCTGCTCCTTTGTGAATTCACTTAAGCTGAAGACCTGGCCCTTGGAAACCAGGCAGGAGACGGCCATGGAAGAGAATATTGCATTCTAAAATCAGTGTGCCATGCAGTGTCCTAAAACTGTGCCTCTGCAAAATGCAGGCATGGTAAATGCTCCGCTCTTAGAAGTTAGTAAATGACTGAAGTACACTTGTAGCAGTGAAATCAGTCCTGGTATTGACACTGATTAAACACAGGCCTGTTTAACTGATCTCACAGCAAATAAATGCAGGGGAGTGAAAGCAGCAATGGGCTCCGTGATGGTCTGGAGGAATCTGCAGGAACTTCTTGTTCCCTGCTGAACTGGCTGCAAAGGCTGCGTTAGGACTGTGTTGTCAGGGATGTATGAGCTTCAAGTGCAACCCAAAGCATCTCTGCATAAAGGAAATAATGCAAATGTCTGGGAACGTTTGATTTGAGGTCCTGAAATATGACCGCTGGCTCAATGGCAATGATGAAAAGAGGGACGTGTTAGGAAAATGTGGTGTTGCAGCTCTTGAGGAGTTCAGTCTAGAATGGGAAGAAAATGATCTGATACAGAGCTTTCAAAGCACGAGCATTGCCCATTAGGACCTTTGCATTTTAGCCTGTGGTGTGCTAGCAAAAAGCCTGCATCAGTTGGGCTGCTACGTCCCCATCCCTTCTTTTATCCAAGTATCCCAAAATGATGGTAACTTGTGAATGAATATCATAACCCATCATTAACACACACACCCCCCCCACCTCCCCCCAGAACCTGATATTTCGGATCTCGAGATCCTGAACAAATTACAAGAAGGAACCAAACAAGGAAATCCTTTTGGAAGCTCAGCCCCCAGCCCTGCTCATTCATGTGATGGCCCAATCCTGCAGCATGCTGGGCCTTCCTGTTCATGCTGACCACTTCCTGGTTGTCTTCATTCCACTGTCTCTCAACAACATTAAAACCTCCCCAAAACCCCTTTTCTTCCACTCATCTGCTTCGAGAAGATATTCCAGCTAATTCATTATCAATGGATAATGAACCTGGAAGCAGGGATGCTGTTGTGCAGCTCCACCTTCTGCAGTTGCTTTCCTTTTTCATTCTAAGGAAGCTGCAGAGCTCAGCCTCATCCTCCTGTAGTATTTCTTCAATGCAGGTTTAGCAGGAGCGTATAATCAAGATGAAAATCAATGCTGCTTCTTTATGGCTCTGTGGGAGCGCCTGGTCCTTCCCTTCTCCTTCAAAGCCTGAGACAGCAGGTTGCTGCTTGCTCCGAAGCAGCAATGCTCACTTGTTAAACTGCAAGGCAAAAAGTTCTCCATAAGCAGAACCATTAGTCTGCATTTCAGAGCCTCCTGAGTGGATATCGATGGGGAGGAGAAAGGGATTTGTTGCTCATCAGAATTAAGGCAACATTTTAGGCTGATTTCCCTGACTCATTCTAACCTTCAGGTCACCTTCAGGGTAACGTAGCAGAAGCAGCATCCACCTGCATCTTCTGAGCGCTCAGAAATGAGCATGGAAGGAACGTGGTTTACGTTAAAATGATGTCTTTTATTGCTGAAGCATTTCTGTCCCTGCTTGTAAATGCTTCCCTGAGTGCAAACCTTTTCCCATCTGAATATCCTGGCTTTTAAGGTGACCACCATGTGTCATGATAATAATTGTATTCTACAAGAGCTTGCATTGCTTGAATTTCAATGTGAAATAAATAAGTCAAATGCCAGCACTGCTTGGCTATAAAGCAACCATTTCTTTCGCATACTGGATAAATGGATTTAAAACAATCCATGCATCACGGGATGTGATGGAAGGGAGTTCTATTACAAAGTTCAATATGCGCCTCCTCACTTGCCATGCGACACCATCCCCTTGTTTTCAGGAGATTAAAAGGATAATAAAGACTCCCAGGCACCTCTGTTAACCACATGTTTTCTTGTGCAGTGACTTTTCCAGATGTATAAACCCATGCTCTGTTCCCACCTCGCAGTGTTACTTAACAGGGGGAAAAACCAGAAATAAACCAGCTCATAATGTATCTTTTCCCCTAAAGTGAAACCAAATGCCGTGCCATAATAAGCTGTAATTTTGTTTTGACTTCCAGTTGAATCCAAGGGGATGCTTTTTGCTGATGGAGAAAACTTTTTGCTGTATGAATGGCACAGATTTAGAATCTCTGATTGCTTCAATTATAATCAAACCTTTTCCCCATGTTCATCACCTAAAACTCGGGGGAGGTTCCACAGTGGATCCAACTGCTGGTGTTTGCAAACCCACTTCAGCCGGTGCCTTGGGTAATTCTGACTTCCCCACTGACTGCAGTGCTGCAGTCCTATGACAGCATCATATTAATGAGCCAGCAGCAGAGGTACCGGGCCCATGTGGCTTGCAAAGTTTAACCCTGTCCCTCAGACTTCCCCAACTCCCTGCCGTGAAGCCGCCGCAGCAGCAAAGCCGGGAGCTGTGTGTGCCCCAGGCTCCAGGGAACTCTGGAGAAGGATTCTGCCCGTGAACAGGATCAGCTGCTTAAAACCTCACAGGCTGATCGCAGGCAGAGCCTCTTCAGCACCTTTCTGAGCGAGGAGTTAAAATCTCCCCCTCAGCTTTGCCATGGGAGCTGCAGCAGGGCTTTTCCTAGCACCACCACTCTGGGTTTTTCCCCCTTTCCTTATCTTTCTTCTTCGCAGCTTCCTAACCAGCTGCCTGCAACCCACGCAGGAGGAGTTCAGCGTCTGGATGGTACTCACTGCAATGCAACCCATGCAAAGCGTAGCGTACCACGTAAACATCGTTTTGAACAGGGTTTCAAAGGAGGAGCATTTATTTCTAAGCAATGCACCAAGCGTTAGGTTAAAATGAGAGGGGGGGGAAGGAAAGGGGGGAAGGAAGAGAGGGGAAAGAAGAATGAAGCTCCAGGATGCTGGATGCCGGGGTGGGGCTCAAACTGCACCCAGCGCCTCCCGCAGCCCCTGCCTGCGCCGGCCGCGGGAGGAGAGATGCGTTTGCGGGCAGAGAAGCGTTTGCGGAGCAGCCGCTGCCGCAGAGCACCCCCGGGCACCCATCCAGCCTCCCCCCCCCGCCTGTGACCTTCAGAGGTCAGACCCCGCCCGGGGAACGCGGGCCCCGGGTGTGTGTGCGCTGGGGGGCTCGGGGCTGCACCCCGGGACCCCGCTGCCCGCTGCGCGCCCCCGGCGCTGCTCGGTGCAGGGCGGACCCCGGCGCGCCCAGCGGGAACTCTCCGCGGTGCTGCAACAGCCCCGGCCCCGGTCCCAGCCCCGGGGTTCCCGGTCCCCGGTCCCGGCCCCAGCACCGGCTCCGGCCCTACCCTGCGGGCTCCGCCAGGCGCCGCTCCACCGCCCCCGGCAGCGGCCTGGTACCGGCACCGCGCTCCGCTGCGGGAGGGAAAAGCGAGAAAAAAAGAGAGAAAAGAGACAAAAATAAAGACATTAAAAGGAAGAAATAATAAAGGAAAGAGGATGACGGCCCAGGGAAGGGGGGAGAACGGAAAGGGGGCAAGAGGGAAGGAGCAGGGAAAGGGAGAGCGGGGGGGGGGAAAGGAGGGAGCGGGGCACGGGGGGAAGGGGGGGGGAAGGGGGGACGGGAGAGGGG
>WYDI02015130.1:0-30143 GCA_009867235.2 Psittacus erithacus
TTTATGTTGAGGACACCAGAACTGCACACAATACTCCAAGTGAGGTCTCATGAGAGCAGAGCAGAGGGGCAGGATCAGCTCCTTCAACCTGCTGGTCATGTTCCTTTTGATGCAGCCCAGGATACAGTTGGCTTTCTGGGCTGTGAGTGCACACTGCCGGCTCATGTTGTTTCTCATTGAAATATATGTGACTGAGCAGCTTATCAGTGAGCTTGTAGTTAATAGTCTGACAGCAGAAAGTAGATAGTTTTGTGTGTAGGAAGGGATATTTTTTTGGCACTAGAATGAGTGATTCTGAATCATTTTAGGTTCTGAGATTGTGTGAGTGATCCAACGCATAGAATATGGTAAATCTAGGTATTCAAAGGAAAGTAAATGGAAATTGTCATTTTTTTTCATGACACGAGAATGAGTTTGTTATGGTGCTAAGTAAAAAAAACCAAATATGCACAGATTTGTTCAAAACGTCTGCCAATAACACAGAAACTTATGGATGACTCTGGGATGAATTTCAGATTCTGAAAGTAAACAGCCAGAAAAACAGAATAGAACAAAGCTAATTGAGAACTATGTGATCCCGGGTCTTGTGCACAGGTTTAATTCAGATCTTTTCCTTCTAGTGATTCTGCCAAGCAGTTTTTCTAAACCTTAGGCAAAATAGGCTGGCTAGTCCACATTCTGAAGCACAGGCATTAATTTTCATGGTAGAGAGGGAATCCCTTTGTTCAGAACTATGTTACTTCAAACAAGTATTTTATTAGTGTGAATATTTATGTAAATTTTGGATATGCTCTGTGTACTGGAAAAACTCTTACTGAATATATGCAGCGCATCAGTAATGAGTAGTCACTGGGGTTTTTTTTCCCACTGCCTTGTACCATTCTTAGCGATGTAAAGCAGCACATCTTATGTTTCCTCCCCTTTTTGCACACAGAATAGAAATTACAGCTACAGCTTAGCTTGTTTTGCCTATGGATCAATGCCAGAAAGCAGTTTTGAAGGTGTTTTAAAATGAAGACATCTGGCAGATGGCATACTTACAATTCATTCGCCAAAGACAAGTTGCATGCTGTTGGAATTTTCAATTGAAGGTCACACACCAGGTAAAAATCAGTCAGGTGGAGCTCTTGTGTGGTGAACCCACACACCTGAAGAATTGTTGGCTCGGGGATTTGTGGGTGGGCTAAACTGTGAAGTATATTGGCCTTATTTTTCCTCTTTAAAATATGAAACTTAAAGCCAAAAAGAGATCAGTAAAGCTGACAAGGTATCACAAGGCTCTGATATTTCAGTGGAATCATCATCAATTAGTTTGAGAGGAGAGTGAAAAAAAAAATGGAAAGATGAATAACAAAATCTGGCATAATGTTGGACAAACGCACTACTGTCAACAGAGTGGTAACACAGTTTTTACTTTCATTTTTTCAGTAAGAAGTAGCCTAAAGGGCTATTTGTACACAGCTTTCTAATGACAGTGAATTAGTAACAGTGTGTCATTGTGCATTGAGTTATTCAGTGACAGCTCTGAGGCTAAGCTGTTTACATTAATTGATGTTTAATGGTGTTAATGCAGTACGTTTTACTATTATAAACTTTCTCTCCATCAGGATTGTTACTTACTGAGATTCTAATATTTCTAAATCAAGGGATCTGCACTCAGAATGGTTTTACATATGTTTACATGGAAAATGCACGTCTTCCACATGGAAAATGCGCGTCTTTCCTGTGTGAGATGGGGAAATGTTCAGTTTTACTGCTTTGAAAATAAAAGCATGAGGCCTGAATTCTTTTCTCACTTCAGCTTTTTTTTATAAAAAGAAAGTTCTTTTTCTTTAATAAGTATGCTTATGACTTGAAGTCATATAAAAAGAAGAAAATCAGGTCTAGAATACATATATACTGCAACCTTTAAAAGTATAAATGTAGCAAATTTTTCTGTGCTTTGCTAGATGAAAGTTTTAATGTGGCATTCTAGAATATTTTGCATTCAGAACTTGTTAGATATACATAGGCCTATAAATGAGGTAATTCCTTGTGAAAACATTTTGGACAATAATTGGTTTGCTGATGTTTGAGAGTAAGAAAAACTATCTTCTGCAGTGTTTCTGAGAAGGGAAGTTCAGAAATTAATTGAGCAGTATTATTCACTTGGTAAGGTCCATACTACTTGTCAAGCAGTGGAGAGTATCAATGGCTTTTTCTGCTTTGTAAGTACATAAGAAGTAACTTTTGTCATGTTTTACCTAAGGCTTTTTGGCAGAGGGAGCAAAGAACCCAAGTATTCCCTATAGGTCTGTCTTCTGATGCCTAGCCCCTAAATTCTTAGGCTGACAGACAAGATTACTTTACTTTCCAGACTATGACCTTTCTGCACATCTCAGACAAGGACTTAGAGAAATAAGGGATGCCTGATAACAGCATGCAGTGCAGGAACATGGACTTCTCTGCTTTTAAGGGAGCTATTTGCAACTGTTTGATTGTACTGCTGTATGGACTCATGGCTAAAATACTGAAGGATTCATTTAAGCCAGAAGCCCCAAATCCTACTAGAATATTATTTATGGCAACAAAAAAAAAAAAAAAAAAAAAAAAAACAGAGATAAATTCATCTCAAAGCAATTTGTTGTCAGGGGAGAGTAAAATTGTATCAACAACAACAACAACAAAAACCAAACCAAAAACAGTGGGTATTCATGTAAAACCTCTTAAATCTGGTTTCTTACTATGTAAAACTCAAGCTATACTCCTTTTCCTTCTTCCACTAAATTGTAAGCAGCCCCTCTGCACTCAGATTTTGGACAGATGGACTTTACAGCAGTCCCTACGAGTTTGTCAATTATATCCTTGTGCACTTTGCAGCACAACAGTTGCATTATGTGGCTACAGCCTTGGCATTATTGTAAAAGAAATCATTGATAATTGCTAATATGAATTACTTTGAACCAAAGACTTTGGTGTCAGAATTAGGTGTACAAAAAAAGTGAAACTTTTTCACTACTTCTTGAGAGGTGCTACATGAATTGTGTAAACGTAACATAGTATAAAACACTGGAGATTTTTTTTCACTTCATGTAAGAGGGAATGCAGAATCTGAAGATGAAATATGAAACTGCTTTCAGATGAGAATCTAGAGAAAATGCTGATGATTTGTCACAACTGCTCATCATTGCACTAAACCTGTTTTGTTTTCCTGCTCAAATTCCTGACAGATAATGGCAATCTGACATTCTTACTGTTTTCATTTTACTGCAAAAAAGATCTACAGATAAGTGGCTGAAACCAAGTAGTGTTATTACTTTGCAAGGCTCTTAGTCTCTTAAGATTGATTTCTTGAGTAACACAAGCTGTTTCTACTGCAGTCATGTGAATATTTTGAAGTTACTCTTGCTTAATGTGGAATTCCATTACTGGTTGAGAGGAACTCATGGTTATCCTGTGTAACTATTTCCAGGCTTACGAAGTAGTGTACTTTGTCCCTATAGGCAAGGCAGGGGAATTAAAAATACTGTGTGGGACATCTTCAAAGTAACACACCTAGGGAAGTATTCTGATTTCATTCTAAATGAAAGCTTTTGTTAGTCCACCTTAGGCTGTCAGGTGGCTATGGAAAAGAAAAATGTCTTTTCCTTAATTTTTATGTGCAGTATAATGCTTGCCAGCCTCATGCTCTGGAGGGGCAAGACATGTGTGCCTTTTTGACTCTTAAATTCACTTATTTAAAAATACTGCTTTGTGTTTTATCTTGGACCTAATCCTGTTGCAATAGGATACTATTGAGGTCTCAGAGAATTTTACAGGTTTCACAACAGCACTCCAAAGGGCTTCAGCGATATCTGCTTGAACCCATCATTTACTCTTGTTTAGCAGCAGACTTGGTGCTCTGTGTCAGTATGTCCCAGGTCTGTTATAGTAGTTTCTCATGAGAGCTGAGATTCCCTGAGCCACTCTGCTATAGATCTTGGGTTTAGCAACAAATTATCGGCATGAAAATTATTGATTCTGAGGATTACTTCATCTTGCATGCCGGTAGATTCAAAGTTAACCTCCCAGAGTATTAAAAGATCTGTGTAGTAGAGATTCTACTTCAAGTGGTGTATCCATAATGAGTGTTTCTATTAATATTTTCTGAAGCCTTAGGGATGAAGATACTGCCCTCATGTCTGTGTTTTTATTATGCTGAAAGGTTAGCTGTAAATTCAGTGTTTTTATTGAAGCTTTTCCTGGCATAATCATGTGTTTAAGTTAGTTATTGTTTCTGTTAATTCTAATGCCCCCTGCTGCTGAGGAAATGGCATGTGCTTTTTAAATGGAATTATAAATATGTTAAAGGATACAAATCTTTGTCTTTTAAAAATATGAGTGGGCATTTGGGAAGTAGGAAGTAATGATATATTAGAATGCAATAATATCTTCTGAACAAAATGGATCCAAACACATGCAGAAAACATAGTAAGAAAAAACTACAACCACACAACTACTGTGGGAATGTATATGAAAAAACACATATATGTGCAGATTATACATACATGAACTGCTTTTACGCATCTCTAATAATATGGAACAGAATAGAAGGATTGGTAAACATACATTTTAAAATAAGTTAAAGGACCATCACTGGAGAAGAGACTAAATCTACAGGTGAAAAACACAGAACCTTCAGAGGCTTATCTTATTTTTTCTTTTTTAATTCATTTCCTTTGTCTAAATGCCTTCCTCTTCAAGGTTTTTTTCTTCTTTGAGACAAAATCCATTCAACTTCGATAAAAGTATTCTACTTTAATAGAAATTTTTGAAAAGTTGAAGTTACAGACTTGATGGGTGACACAAGATTTTATGCTGGGAACTTTCAGTCACAGAATTTACTCTTCTGAATTTAATAATTTGGGCAATTTCATATGGACTGCAAGTTGCTGATAAACAGAAAGATTACTAGTAGGCATTGCCCTTAGGAAACAGGGAGTTAGAGACTAAAGACTGTTTGAACATGATTGAATTTGCTTAAAGACCCTAAAGAAGTACTTGTGTTATTTGAAGATCAGGTAAGATGCAAGAGTGTTGTGAAGGAAAATTAAGACTATGTAGAATGAACTGGTAAGAATGCAGTATATAGATATGCCGTAAATCTAAATAAAACTCAACAAAAATGAAATTTTGCTGGAAAAAAATGATTTAACTATTTAAATATAAGGAGAAAGAAGATTCATTAATGAATATTCATTGGGAGAGAGAACCTTGGAAATGAAACCAGAGAAAATTATGCATGGATAGCAAAGAAACATAATGGTCAGCAGCAATTACTGAACAGGATAGCGCAGTTGTCACAAACAGTGGTCATCAGAAAAAGCCCCTTGACACAGAGTATGGAGGCGGTAACTATATAAAACTGTCAAATCTGAAGAAAGAAGTAACCCATCTGTTTCTTTTAAAAATTTTAACCCATCTATATTTTTAAGCTATTTTTACATAATTTGCTTTATTCTTGTATTTCATTTGTATTTCTGTATGAATTGCATTACTTAAAGTGAGCTTGTCTTATTCTAGTCTTCATCATGGATATTCAATTGCATTAGCTTCTCTTCTTCTCATGAGATGTAGAGAAGGAAACCCCTCTATCCAGTTAATCCAGTACTGACATAAAAGCCATATTTCCATCACTCTTATGCGCATAAAAGAATTATTGTAACTCTTTGTCATTTAGTGTATGAATTTCAAACACTCTATTTCTTCCTATTTAAGTGTTCTATTCAAAAAAAACCTAATATATAAAGTAGATGCACTTAGAATTCTTTTTCAGTGACATTAGGGATCAAGCAAAGGTATTTATTTTTTAATTATAATTTATTTTACATTGGTAACTTGCAAACTGCAAGCTGGATAGTGAAACAGGTTGGAGTAGAGTCTGGACTTAGGTAAAGGAATTAGACTATACAGACATTAAATAGTTCTCATGTTTGCCATTAACTCATCCTTTCTTTTGGGCAATAAAATGTGACCAGGAAAAATATCTCTGCAATAAAGCTGTTCTCTTTCAAAGAGGCAGGAGGTCAGTTCGTTCTCACATGTAAATGGTCACTACATGGTATGGAATAAATGGCAGCCATAAGATATGGACTGCAGACTTCCATGAAAACAGGTACAGACTTACAACCTACATCACATAAGGGGAACTGTAGAGAAATTTAAACCTTCAGCTATGGAAGTGCTAATTAAGAGCTGAAAAACCTCTGAAAACCACAGTTACCTAGTTTATGGCACTTAGTTACATGTTTTGTTTCTTTTGTTTGTTTGGGTTTTTTTTTGAAAATGCACAATGCATATTTCCTGAATTGGATAAATTCATGAATAAGAAGACTTTTCCTTAATCTCTAATCTCATACAGTCCTGTGAAATATCACTTCAATTACTTCAGTTGCCTGTTTGTAAAGAGACTTCACTGAGTCAGGTCATGTCAGAGCATTTATATCTTAACACATCTGGAAATGATACTTTGTTTCCGTATGAATCACTCCAGTGGGTCACTCGGTCCACCTCCAGGGAAAAAGCATTTTCCGCTGCCAGTGAGGTCCGCAAAACCTGAGGCAGTCCAGCGTTACTAGCTTTGCCTTCCTGAATCAAGCCTGTTGGCACCTTCAGCTTAATACTAATTCTGAGTAGCTTGGCAATTTGGAATCAAATTCCACTTTCACATTCAGCACCTTACTCAAATATAAAAGAGCTTAAAGCGCATATCTGAGAGCATAAACTGACTCTGTGTTATTAATACACATAGCTTGTTCACAGAACCTGTTGGAAAATTTTCAGAATCAGTATCAGAAAGTTTGGATAAGTGTATACACTGCAGGATCTTTACCACAGAAATTTTCTGTTGCAAGCTGCCATGCTCAAGTATGCATTTCTTTTATGAATGAAGGTCTTTTGTGCATCAAGATTAAAATCCTCTGCCTCTCTGCTATGAAGGGAAAAAAAAATTCTCTTTGAGAGAGCAGTTCATATAAACCATTTCTTTAAAAACAGAGCCCTTAAATAGCTCCAAGTACATTTCTGTGTATGACACATAAATGTCCACTAATTGCATGAAGGGAGAACTGAGATTCCAACAGCAAATTCTGTAAAAAGTAGACATACAAAGAAAAGTGGAAGCATCTGTTTAATATATACGACATTAGAATTTAATTTTACCTCTGTGATGCTTTTGTGTAGCTGCAGTGTTACAGAGGAGCACATAAGCATAGTAGTGCAGTGTCAGCAGGTGCATGCCACCAAATTACTGCTTTTAATTTGCATATTCATCTGCTAAGAAGCATGTCATTATCATATCAAAGGGATACTAAGCAACATCTAGCTTCGAGAGATGTGGCATAGTCTCAATAAGAGCAATTAATGCAAGATGAGGACTCTCTTTTTGTCATGTCTCCTAGGGCTAGCTGTAATCGGGCTTATTATTGGATACCAATAAGACTGAGGTACCAGTTGGCAGAGAATAAGAGAAGTACAGAAAAACAGAGCTGTGTGAGGCATCTTAACTATATACTTCATAGCAAACCAATTCTCTGGTCACTTTTTAAAAACAAAAGCTGCTACTATCTGCTGAGTAAGTCTGATCAAAGATCAATATTATATGCAGCATATCTTTAAAGGGAGACTAAAGAGAAAAAGTTAAACCAAAATAGGCTATATCTTCCATGAATAAGTGAAATTGACAAATGAAATGTAGAATCAGGGCTCTTGGAATTCTGTGCTCAGAGAAATGAATTTATAAGTAATACTTTATTTCAGAGATCCTCTTTGCAGTAGGCCCCTACTCTGTGAGACGAAAGAGGTAGATACAGACCATACATTCAAGAAGGATGGTAGGTCTCATGTCACTGTTTTGTGTGAGGTTTTATGCTTTGTCATATCTCACAAATAGCAGCAGCAAAGTAGATGGAGTCTTAAGTGTTGAGCAAATTAATATTCAAAAATAGTTTCCTGTAGGAAGATCACTTTGGTGGACTACTTTGAGAAAAATCTGCAAAAAAAAACAACAAACAAACAAAAAATCTACTCTTAAGTGAATTAAGAGATGTACATAAAGGGTATCTTGGGTCAATCTAGGACCTGCTTTGCTCAGCATGCTGTGCCCAATACGAAGGAAGAAATAGAGGAGCAAGGCAAGCATACAAGAATATTTCTGTCAGCATATCATCTGTGCCTCCACCATTTTGCAGGCTCCTCCTAAGACTTACTTAACATCTGTGTTCAGCAGCTGTGGGTGAACTGTGATACAGTTTACTCTAGCAAAGACAAATGGGTCCTAAACTGTTTCTGATGGAAGATTCCTTGGAATGGAAGAGCTCTCAGAATCCCTCTGAATACTCTCTGATATTTCAGAGGGACAACTTTAGCATTTCTGATTTTGTCCAAGAATGTTTCTGCCATCATTTATGTCTTGTAGTTCAGCTCTTTTGAGGAACCAAAGCTCCACAGCTGTGAAAATGGAGTCAATTTTCATCTCCACCATCTGAGAATCTGATCCGTAAATGCAGAGAGTTTGAGTTTTAGTTTTGCCTGTGTACAAAGAAACCTGAACTACACTGACCAGCATAACTTTTCCAAGGACAGGGAAACTTCTTTCTGTAATGGGGCTGTCATCTTTTGATACATACTAGGTGTCTTCCTTTGCATCTTATAGTACTTTTGACTCCATGCTTAGATTAATTTGCATCGATTATTTCCAATAATTTCAATAAAACTGGGATTTTGCCCTCTTTAGGCACTATTGAATTGGATTCATGGCAGTAGCTGCCCCAGCCTCATGATAATAATCAGTTGTTAGTGGCAGTTAGTCATTATATAGTGGGAATGAGAAAGCAGCTGTAATGTTTAAATATCATGATTATAAGGTTACTACTAGGTAGTCTTTCATGATTTATGCAATTATGTATAGGTACAATGACATGTGCTTCATGTCAGCAATATGAATACAGATAAACAAAAAGATGTGCCACATGCAGGATATAGTGGCTTTTTTTAGCTTTTCTAAACAACTTGCACTGTATTTCATAGCAGATGTTAATAGTCAGCATTTTACAAAATATCTTGGTACGTTTAGTAAAAGATAATTTCATGCTCCTTACTGTCTCACTGGATTAACTGGATGATCTTAACATTGATATTTCCCTACATTTTGAACACTTGGGAACTGGCTGTTAAAAAAGTTTTCTGTCTGTCATAGCTATAGCTGTGATTGTCCCATTATGATTCACATAATGGTTGACAATAAGAAATTAACTTAAAATTTGTATTAATAACCTATGTGAAATCTTGTATTCTGTTTCAGTGATTTCAAAGATGGAACAAAAATTTCCAAAATATTTCCAGTGGTTTGGGGTTTTTAATCATTGCACCATTTACCATTATAGTAGGGAAAAATGTAAACAAAAGACTTAGATACTTTCAAATAATCAAAATAATAATTCCATCTGAAATGACAAAAGAAAAAGGAAAATCCAAAGGTTGTTCAGTGCTCTGTACTTTACTCGGGTTCACCAAGAGAATACCTTGCTTTCATTTTTTCATCTTACAGAAGAATCTCTGAGGATAAATAAATAAAATTAATAAAATTATAATAATAACATCTCAATTTTTTCCTAAATATCTTAGCCAACACCAGTTGTGGAGTAAGGCCAAGCTAAAGGAAAATTCGAGGGGTCTGTTCATTGTCTTAAAGATGGGTAGCTTCCAGCAGAGAAATAACCTTGCAAAAATTTTTAATGCAATAGAAGCTGCCATTGCCACCAATTTTGACTTTGAAATAAATATTGATACTTCATAATGAGAAGTGGAAGAAGCATTTGAAGTGATTTCAATATGTATTTTTTTCCAAAGTAAAGTTGTGTTTTACTATAAATCCTGATTGTCTAGTTTTTTCAGCAAATGAGAAAAAAGCTTTTTAAAATTAAAATTTAACATTGCCTTCGTGAAATTATATGGGCTGCTCACCAAGAGCTAAATTTCCATCAAGCTTTTAGAGAAGTGAATCATGTACAGTAGTCTTAACTTAGCTTTTTCAGCAAAACTTTTTATAATAGAAGGAAATTGTATGAATGGGGAAACCACATAATTGAGTTTTCTTGTTAAAATTTGCAGCCATAATTGTCATTTTGGAGAAGGATAGTTTAATAATACACTGGATTGTTACTCTTCAGGCTTTGCAGTCAAAAATTTTTAAAGTGATGATGACTGTTTCATTTTTCTTGCAGCCTCAGTTTCCTCATAAAGTAAAGTCATTACTTTCTCTAATTCTGTGAAGTATTATGAGTTCTTATTAGTATAATAATAAATCACATAAGTTTGAGAAAAATGGAAATTAGTAACTGCTATTTTGTCTTCAGGAGCTGAAGACTGGACTCTATATTTTGTGAAAATATTCTTTTTGGTAACACTAAAAGAAGTATATTGAAGTAGTTAGGAAAAGAAACTTTTTTGAGAGACTACTGCTTATTTACTTTCTTGGGGTTTGACGCAGTAGAAACCAATATGTAGTAAACTTTTACAAGGTAAAAAGAAGATAGTGAAGAAGAATGAAAAATATTGGGGGGGTTCATCATATATTACAGTATGCAATTTTTAATACTGCTTATAATTTGACGCACTCTTTGATGCTAAAACTCACTTTATAGCACAGGTAAACAGCAACACTGTACACTCAGAACTCAGCGTATTTCATAAAATGGATAAAATTCATTTTATGAATCTATAAAATGCATCTGATTAGGTTTCATCTAACTTTGTACATAGAAGATGTTCACTATGTAAAGGCAAAAAAATATTCAAAAAGCAAAACTAGACAACATCTTTCAGTTTCTTACACTGAGCCATGTTTGCATGCATACTTTCAGTCTTGCCTCTCAGGTCACTCTTTTCAACAGTAAAGAAACTGTTTAATTATTAATTAAGTAATATATTAATAAAATCTTCAACTTTATCTTTTGGATGTTTTATGTCAATATTTCCATACTGGGTTCAGCAGTAGCTGAATATTACATGTTAATTTCATTCTTAAAATTAAATGTAGTATTGATATGGGTCATGCTTTAGCAGCATTTTTCTCCAAGACTGAATGTAAGGTGCAAAATGTACGTTTAATTTTAGCATAGAGTGTTTTTACTGAATTGCAAGTATGATATCCAAGTACACTTAAAGGCAGTCAGCTGTATCACAGTGTCATCCATCCTGTTTGCTGAGGAAGAATAACAGTTTATGAAATGTGTCTATGGATTGTAATTTGTGCACATTTTTTTCTGATGCATGCTGTGATAGAAGGACTAAACTGAAGTACCTAAACTCATTTTTCCAATGGCATTTTAGACTTGGTGGTTGAAAGAGGAGAGTCCTGACTTAAAAGGTCAGAACTCTATCACTGCAATAGCCTCTGAGGATATACAGTAAAATTTAAGCTACTTCTGTTACTGCAACAAATGTTCACCAGTTTTCTTACGGTTCACTTTCCTTACAATCCTAGATCAGTGTAACTCTCTGGTGTCAATAACAGGGTCTTATTGTTTAGAGTGATAGTTGGCTGGAGCCAGCCTGTGCTTATATGCGGCTTTCTGCTCTCTTAGGGTCCAGTCCTGCCTGGCAATGAGTACCCTCAGCTCCTTTTGATGATTTCAGTGGGAGCTGGAGGACCTCCCAGGAGGGTGCTTGATGGCTTGCAAGATCAGACACTGATAACTGAATCAGTGAAGGCAGTGGCGCAAGAAAATTGTTTCTTTCCAGTTTTACCCTGCAGAAGTCAGAAAGACTTTCTGCAGCATGTTTGTAAGTGACAAGGGCCAGATTCTACAAGATGGTACTGCATATTTACGGTTATCTTTTGCTACATTAGGAACTGAGGCCCCTCATCCTGTCACTGGTTTGGACCTTTTATATTGTATTTTGTTATTTCTTACCATGAGCAAGACTGGTATTTCTTTCCAAATCTATCGAAGCAAGTATTGTTTCTTGCAGAGATCACAGATAATCTTCAGATGATCAGAATTTGACAGAAATGACACTACAGACCATGCAGTATTAGGTATTATTGTTAGTGAATACAGTTTAATATGCATTTAAAAAGAAGCAGAATTAAGGTAAGTTACAGCCCCAAAATTTTTGCAGATTTATTTAAAATGGATGGTAAATGCTTTGAAATAATAATTTGCTTGTTAAAATGAAAAGGTTGATGCAAGAGTGAATTAAATCACATAATTTTAAACATTATATACATTGCAATACAAATAGAATTACTATAAATAGACTGTGATTATATTGTGGATTAATGAGTTGAGTTATGCTAGACTGTTAACTCCTCAGCTATGTATTAATCTACATTGTTTTAATGTCACTTAATGTTCTAATCGGCTCAGCTGTAGCTTGCGGACATAACACAGTGGCTGACTATGGAAAGTTCATTTTAACTTGCCGGTTTTTATTTAATGTTTGCATTTTTATCTTCTATATAGGACATATCAGTGCTTCAAATAACCTTTTTTCCCTGTAACATATTATCTTTGCTAATTCTGCGTGGTAGAAGCATCTGATTTTTCAGTATCAAATGTTTTGCATAGTCTTTCATGTCTGAATTTGTCAGTTAATAACTGAGAACTTGGTGATAATGAATAAAGTTTCATATTTTCAGTCTTCTCCCTTATTGCCTTTGCTCTCTAACCAAAACCCAGCAGGTGAGACTGCATATTTTACTTCACCAATACAGGGCTCTTTTTCCCCAAGAATTAACAAGCTGTGCTCTGCTTTCAAAAGAGGTGAAGCCATTCTGGAATGTGAGACATGAGTGATTCCAAGGAGAAGAAACCAGAAACTGATCATTACAAATCACTCGTGAATGAATGTTTGGAGATACTTAACCTCTATATGACTTCATCAGTTGTTCAAGCATTAATTCTACTATTGCACTGATGGCTTTATTCACAGTTTATAGAGAGCATATTGAAGCCTTAGTTGAAATGATTTAGTCAAGGATGTATATTAGACCATCCCAGAGTTAGCATTAGATCCCAGGAGTTCTTGATTCTTGCACCCTCTAGGAAAGTTAGCAGAATATAGCGTAATACAGACCATTTTGAGTCAATACTGAATGGAACAGTTATATATTTTTCACTGCTGGCCCATAAATGCCAACAGAGATGTTGGCACTGGTACTGGTTTATCTCCTGCATCAAGTGTGGTAAATCTTGTAAAATCAAATCAGTCCTGGCTTGAAAGCATATTGCTATGCTTCTCCTAGGAGGACCAGGACTATCTGCTTCTTCATATAAACTGTGGAGTTTAAGGACTTATGGGGACATTCAAAAATATGCTAAACTGAATGGGAAGATTCAATATTAGAAGCAATAAAAAAATAAGTTCAGGTTTTTCCATATGAGAAAATTACAAGCTTGAAAGGAGTGAATTATAGCTATCATTATATGTGAACTGGGAAAATTATTTAGATATTAATGTATATGACTTGAACCAGTGATAACTTCTTGGCTTTTACAGCACCAGTCTCCTCCTTCCTCACTCCCTTTCAAAACTCAAAAAACAATGCCACTAGTATTGGAGCATAGAGGCAAGAGAAGAACAATAGCTAAAGTCCTTCTAATTGAGCTAGCAGAACAGAATGATGAGACAGCCCCCATCTTTCAGTAATTTTTCAGACGTGGCATAGCATTAAGATATCCCCAGATAATTCAGAGACCATATTATCTGCTCATATGATCCTAAGTTTTGTTATTAACTGTGTATTCTGAATATCTGTAATCCTTCCTCCATATCACTTTTGTAGTGAAAATGTGATCTTGTTCCCAGCTGATAATGCCTATCATGTTTTTCATGCTACCATAAGCTGAAGTTGCTTATTTTCATTTTATTCAAGGCCCGGTTGGACAGATCCTTGGGTTACATGGTTTAGTGTGAGGCATCCCTGCCCATGGCAGAGGGGTTGGAACTAGACGATCTTAAGGTCCTTTCCAACCCTATCTGTTCTATGATTCTATTTTGTGAGTCCCTACACTCTTCTCCCTCCCTGTTTACCAAAGTGGCCCACTGTCACAGAAAAATAAAGGAAAATAAAAACCCAAACTGAAAAATCCCAACTCTCTCATGTAATTTTAACAGTGACTTAGACATATAACAAGAGAACAAGAATTTTTAAACTCCATGGAATCCATTGAAAAAATTATTTTTTTTTTTTACATGAAGGATCCTCAGCTATTATTGTGATTGGAGAATATAAAATCCAAATACAGTTAAATAGATAATGAAAGGAAGGAAAGAACAAAATAGAGGAACAAAATAAAACTCATATTGGCAACAAACAAAAGCAAAAAAAAAGATCAAAATGCGTGCCCTCATCCCTAGGCAGCCATTGCACTTTCTTCACAGCCCTTATTTCACCTTTCCAGCTTTCTACTTTCAGAGATATTATTCAATTTAGAGTATAACATATTTGGGCTTCATTTTATTTTTAGAAAGGAGTGTATCATATTTTTGGATAATGGAAAGAATTAACAGTACTATAAAACTAATCAGTGCTGCTACGAAGTGCAGTTGCTGTATGCATATCTGAAGGAACCAGCTCTGTGGTGGATTACCTCAGTAATATACTACCTCACCTTTAAAATGCTGTCCATATCTACACATAGTTTCTTTGTCACCACCTTAAAATAAGCCTTCTTGAGATAGTCAAGAAATTACCATCATTAGGCTCATTAAGGAAAAATACCATTGTAAGTATTCTTATGACATTAAAAATCATATAAACCCACCTGCCAATGCTTAGATTAACTACTTATTTATCTATGTTTGGTCAACAAAGAATCACATCATAAGTAATTAGCTTTTTTTGGGGTCTTCATAGCTTTTCAAAAGACAAACTGAGCTATTCTAAGCACAGAATAACCTGCCATTATTTGCTGTATAATGCCTCTGTGCTTGGTCTTCCTCTGATTTTATGTTTTGGACTGTACCTTGGGTTTTTCACTGTTGAAACTTATCTTTGAATTTTTCGCATCTTTGGCTTTAAATCCAAGTAGAATCTAGCTGGCAGTATTTGTGTTTCCTGTCCCTTTGACTTGGAGTTATTGTTGAGATTACTGAAAGAAGAAACATGAGTCCATTCTACAGTAATTTGTATTAAAGTTGAAAGTAAAGTCATAAACATACTGGATGGTAGCCTCAAACACTGCTACCACTGGGAATAAACTGATTCATTGGAATTGAGTGCTAGTGTCTAGAAACACATTTTTCAGCATTTATGTATGAAACTAGCTTGTTTAAAAAGCAAACATTTTCTTTCACAATGCAGTCATGATGTAGTTCATTGGTAGGCAATGAATCTGAGCTGCTTGGTCTTAGCAAAATACGTTCTTCTAGTATGAAGGTTTCTGGATGTATTTAGTTATTTTCTTTAATCACTTGGAATAAGATTCCATACAAATTTCTTATAATGTGGATGTGGCAAAGATCTAGGGCAAAAGTGGTTAGCTTCTGCATGTATTGAAAGCATGTGGAAAAGCCTCTAAATTTATGATTATGGATGAGCAGACTCTGACACCTTCATCATCCATGGCCTGGAGTCCATCTGTGCTCCCTGTGGATCAGAAGTAAAGATCTGGCAGCGTACAAATGCATTTCTTACTTTGTGCTGACATACTTTCTCTGATAATAGGCCTCTTTAATAGCATGAATTTATAAATCAAAAGTACAGTAAATATCTCAGCTGTACAATACTTTCCATGTCTAAATAAACAGTGTTATTTCACTTTCACTTTTATCTTCATGATGTCAAGCCAAAGATTAGAAGGCAATTTTCAAACTGAAGGAGGGGGAGGGGAAGCATGATGTTATTCTGTAGAAGTTATTTGATTGCTCTTCATAGTCTTTTCATTACAATTGGCATTTAGAAACTCAACCACACATACCGCTCCACACCTTTCTACATGATACTGTTTCTTCCTGTTCTCCTTATCTGTAACTGTGATGATGCGCAGCTTTCTCCTATTTCTTTCTTGTGGGTTTGTGCAGTTTCTTGATGTTTGTGACAGGCCACGATAGGGGAAGCTTTTATCACTGTGGGGTTTGGAGGACTCAGTAAATTGAAAATTGCAAATGAAATCCACTGGGCTTGAATTCATCAGCTATTATGTCAGATGACCTTTGGCAGCTGCTGATAAAAATGAGAGAATGTTAGCTCTGATCCAATTTTCAGCACTAACCATTCCTTTTCAAATCCATTCACAGTCAGGCAGCAGACACATGGGAAGTGAAAATGATAGGGTTTCAAGAGAGCTGCATTGTGTTGCAGATTAAGATTTTCTCCCCCTATTTCTAGAGGTCGGCCCCCAGGCCCCTGTCTGGTATCTACCTATTGTCCAATCAGTTTCAATATCTGCTTCAAAGGACATGTTAGCCATCCTTACAGATAAGTGCTTACAGGAGAAAATGTTGGACTTAATAGTTTTGCTTAGGAGGCATCAAGGGTCACAGTGTACCAATATTGACTGGCACATGTTAGTTTAATCTGACATTCTTAGGAATGTGACACTAGATCCTTTCAAGGTTGTTGATCTCTGAGATTTTTGTTCCCAGGTCTAGGTTTTACAGATTTTATTTTCCTGTAACTGTTTATATTCATGAGCCACTGATATTCATAAAACCATCTGCCAAGCTGGGCACAGGTTGGCCCTTACCTTATACACTTACCTTATGTGTTGCATAAATTATGAAACCAGGGCTGCGTGTTGGTACTATGCTTTTTCTTGTTAGAGTAAAAGCCATTTTGTCTCTTCAGTTTCAAACTATGCAAAAATTAAACACTTTTTATGAGGCTTTCAAGCCAAAATTAACATAATAAATACATTTTTTAGTAGGATAGATGTGAATTTTACCTGCAGTGAAGTTCCCCTCTCTGCCTTTGGCTTCCTGAAGAATAAGTGCTCTCCAGAAGTTGCTCATGAGCTCAAGGGCTGAACCCTCATTCAGAATGACCTGTTAAACCAACATAATACTAATGGATGTCCCCCTGTCCTATAAGCTTTCTTTCTACCTAATAAGGAAAAGAACAGAATTCTAGAGTCTGTTACCTTGGAAAAATAATGTATGTCATTACAATTTTGAAGTTTTAGAATAGTACCTTCTACTGCTGAGTTCTTCAGTTTTTACAGAGGCATAGCTCCCATTGAATTCTGTTTTTAGAATGCAGTAATGATATGTAGATTGGACTTGTTTGGACAAGAATTCAAAAATCAGATTTCTTGACTGATCACACTGTCATTCTTCAAATCATTGCTAATAGGTCTTCCTTGGAAAAGACATTCCCAATATTCTTACCAAAATATTTCAAAAGCACAATGCGATCTTAAAGTTACATACATTTTATATTCAACATTTCTACTGATTCCTTTAGCGAGACTGTGAATAAATATTCGTGATTCGGCTTGATAAATAAGCAGATTAAGCTTAATTTATATGATAGAGAAAAAGCATTCCTCGGGAACGTGATACTAATGTTGCTAAAATCTAAGTGCTAATTTTTAAAATAACTCCAATTGTAATAATTTTCCTAAAGGTATTAAATAGTGGAGAAAATATACTGCTTCTGTGTAACTGTTAGTGGTCTGAACATTGAAGAATGAGAAACAAACCCACTATTTTAAAGTTTAATATGGAATGTGCATATGCATTGATTTTTTGTTCATTATTAAATCAATGCAAAAGTAAAAGTTAATTTAATTACTTTTTATTTATTTGTTTATATAACATAGAAAATAATTTCAACAAATTATGAGTCTAGCTGTACCCATCTATCATGGGCAAAATTTATAGTTGACTCAGAAAGTAGTAATCTATTTTGCATTAACATGTTGCTATATTTTGCAAATCATCATTTTTAAGATATGAAATTGCATAACAATCACTATTATCCTTAGCTCTGTTCATATCTGAATCTTTACAAAATCTCACTACAGACCCAAACTTCATCTCCTCTCTTTGTCTTACAGTTAAAAAAAAAAAAAGTCTGTCTCAATTTTCTTCTCTGTTCACATAAATTTCTGAGGTCTGTAATGGTATCACTAAACCTTTTGTAGTTTCCCCCATCACAAATAAGGAATTTTCATGAAAGGTCAACAAAGCCGAAACATCTGTTAAATGTGTGCCTATTTAAAATCGTGATGTAGATTCAGGCTATGTTAGGATAAAATGTATATAAAAATAAAATTTCCCATGGAAGCTGCCCTTTACCAAGCTAGCAAGCAAAACTGACTGGAGCTTACTATGTGAGAAAACATGAGGTCCAGGCTGGTTGGTGGTCTGGAGAGTGCTTTCATTTCGTAGGTGTTTGTGACTTTCCCCAGGAACTCTATGATTGTGTCTATTCACACTGAAGTAGGAGATTGACTTTTCTTCTGCGAGTCCTAGAGTATAAGGAGCTGCTGCTGTTCGTTCATTTTTTTTTGCATGTAAGCATCCTTATAAACATGCAACCACCTTTTTTTATGGGGAAAAACTGGAATTTGTTTGGGTAGAAGAAAATACTCAGCATAGGTGAGATTTGGCTAACTTATGTGTCCTTCAGATGAACCTTGTTACTCACATTTTAGTTTTGGTTTTTAATAAGTCAATGAATATTGCAATTGAAAACAGTTACCTGGAACTGCAGTGAGAAAAAACATCTTTAGGTCCTGCTCACAAAGCATATATTGGCTAAACATGATTTAAGCATAACTATGTCTGCCATTCAAAACAAATACTAAATTGTGAAAGGTATTAAACAATATTCTAACAAACATTAGTTTGAATTTTTTGAAAGCTATTCCAGAAAACAGAGAATGCAACAATGAAAGCAGTTCTTTTTTTGTGACTTTTTTGAATCTTACTTTTGGGTCTATATTTTCTATTAAACACTCCAGGATGTGTTAAAGTGATATTTTATTAAATTATATGATATTTGAATTGTTGCATTCTACTACTTATGGTATTTTCTACCAAACTTTTACAGCCTTTATTCTGACTGTTAGTCAAGTTATATTTAAACAATATTAAAGGAACTTTCCCTTATACCTGTTCCAGTAGTATGTTTAAAAGGTGATGTTAATGATTATGACACCCTTAATAGAGTTTCTGTGAAAGTGAATACAGTTCACAGCAAGCATCTAGTGACACTCAGTCCAAAGTGTGTCTGTAATCCATTATGTTTCTGAAATACTGAGAATACTTGTAGGGCTTGAAGCGCCAGTGTGACAGGACAAATAGATTTCTCTTTGGATAAGCAATGGTTTCTGTGCAGAAGTTGTCTAAGTTCTGTTTAACACTTCCCTATCTATCACCTCCCTGCCAAGAGAAGTGCAAGGGCTGGCCTGGGGACCATCTTTCTTACATAGTTTCTTTGTGTCTTCTCTTAGCCTGCTTGCATTCCTGTACAACTAGTGGACACAATTTGACTCCTAATGTTTGCAAAGCATTTTAAACCTCAATGCTAAGAAGTTATATCCTTTAAAGCTTGAATTAGATTTCAACTTCCCACGTTTTACATCTATTACTGATTTTTTAACAAATATATAGTAATTAGCTAAATCTAATTATAATCTAAGCAACAGCAGTTTGCTGATTTCTTTGGCAAGTATCCCTTTTATAGTGTCATCGTAAATGAGCGTAAAACCTGATGCTGGTGTATTAGGGGAACTATTTAAATTCATATCCTTATTTATTATACAACAGAGTTTTGAGGAATCCTTGATCGAAATAAGACCATACTCCCCAGTGCTACTTTATTTATAAGATGGGAAAGAACAGAACATTTGTCCTGCTTGCAGTTTAGTTAAGCAGAAAAGTGTTGGTAGAGAGGAGAAACAGGCATATAAATATATAGGAACACATATAATCATTTTTGATTGGTTGGTTTACATTCCTGTATGTATAAATGTTGTAATTCTAAGAAAGCACTGTGATCTGGAGAATATGCGAAGAACATCCTTTAAAATAGGAAAAGTCGATATTTTTGCCTGTCCCATCTTACTGATGTGTTAAAGGAGCTTTTTTATTTGCAGTTTGATTTTGTCTTGTGTTTGTGTGTCATCTCCTAAACATAAACACCAACTGTAGGGCAGATAAGTACTATTTTATTTTGTTTTTCTCAGCTTCTGTTGATTCATGTAATGCTTTTCATAAAAATACTGTTTCCTAAGAATGGTAGCATAATCAGTATTTGTTATGGTTAAGGTGTTTTTTCAAACTGTTAGTCATTCTCCCAGATGACTTTTTCCTGTAGTGTCCGACATGACTCACTTCTGGAAAGCCCATTTCATGCGCAATGATTTTCTTATTCTGGTGTTGAAAAAAAATAAGTTGTGTGAAGAATTATAAAAAAACAAAGTATCATTTGGGGTTTGATAATGACATTGGATTGGTTGCTGTTTGTCAACCTTTTTGTTAGGTTGTTTACTGCTTAAGAGAACACTAGACGCATGGCTGAAAATCCAGAATCACTTCACGGAAGTCAGTGGCATTTTTTGAGTTTGTGTTCTTGTAACTAAGGTTAGATTTTGGTCACATACAGTTTCCTGTGTTTTTCACAGTGTGAAATATGCAGTTGTCATTTTAGTAATCATGCAGACGTTCAACAGGAATTTTACCAGTGCCAGGTCATGTAAGCAGTCTGTTCACTGTATTATTTCTTGCTCCAGTGTGTTTAACTGCTGACTCCATCGATGAGCATTTCATGTGTTTGTTCATGTCTTTTTCTGAATGATGCATCAATGATGACACTTATACTGAAGCTTGTAGAGCAATTAATGTTGCTGCTGTTAAAGAAAATATATTTGCATCTCTTTAATGAAGACATCTGGGGGAAATGCTGATCCTTCTGTTTAAAAATCTTTTTTTGAATGTTCAACTTTGAAGACTTATAGATAGCACCCCTGTATGTGCACATAGAAATTATACCAAAAATGACTAAAGCATGCTGAACTCTAATTTTGTCTTAGGAGTGACCACTCATTCAAAATTAGGTAATAGATTTGACTTTGTCTTTTTAATTGGACACTAATGTAAGCAGAACCATCCATTCTTATGGAAAAATCACAAAGGGAAAAAATGCATTTAGCTTCCTAAATATTTATTCCTTTGTAGAAAGAATATTATTCTTGCAATGGAAACTAGGAGGTTGTTCAAGAAGTCTAAGATGCTCAAAAGTTCTGTAGAAATAGCAGGCAGCCATCTGAGAAATATAGTAGCTTGGCAAAGTTTCTGCCCTAGTGGTATTCCCTTGGCTGCCTTCCCACAGTGGCATCATGTATTCCTGAAATCTTTACTTTCTCTGGAGTTTGAGTTTTTCTACCTATTCACATTTTATGAGATGCAAAAAGTATGAACTTCTTCATGCACATGTACTTGAGAAGTTGCCATTGTAAACAAAGTGGACCAGCGGTTTCCCACCACCCAAAGGCGTCTGTAAGGAGTATCAATAAGGTCTTGAGAATGGACGAGCATGTACCAAAGCTGCTGTTACTTCTTCCTAATTCCTCTTTGTGCAGTTCTACACCATTGGCACCTGTAACATAGCGGAGCTCTATATCATTTTGTAAACTAAAAGACATGGTTTTCAGCAAGCTGACTTGCTGAAATTATCAAAATTGTTGGATGATCTATAATTATAATTTTCTATCTTCATGAGGTGAATTGCAATTTTTTTTCTTTTAGAGGATGCAGATGCTTTGCAAATGACTTCTGAAAAGGAATTGTACAAAGGAATCAAGTTAATATCTTAGAAGTCCTATGTGTATGTTATGCTGATGTGCTGGTAAATTTACACTGTTAACAGTGTAGGAAGAAACACAAAAAGCCAAGATGCCCCAGAATACAGTTCAACAATCAGTTATATTTCTTTCTTTTTAAAAGTGGCAAAGACAGTAACCTGAACAAAAGAAAATAAGAGTTCTGCATGTTCCTCCTGTTCTGATTTTATACTGGTTGCCCTTGCTCTGTTGTCCTAGAAATAGCTATGGAGAAAACAAGTAAGACTTCTAACAGATTTCTGAGATTTGTGACACCAGCATTCTTCTCTGACAAACTATTTTCCTCACATTTGGGAATGAATGGAAAGAGAGCAGTTTGGAAGTACTGTGGCCTTGTAGGGTCAAGATCATCCACAGCTGACTGTAATTTTTTTTTGTTAATTCTTTATTTCTCCTGCGTGATTAAAAAGATAGGAAAGGATTTGGTTTTGAATTTAGTATTTTTGCTTCATGCACACATTCATTTACACCTGAAATTTTATAGTGTATGTTCTTCAGATCAGAGAATAATCTGCAATTGTGTTATGAAATTTGCTACTCTAAAAATTTTGGTGAATTGTTGCAAAACAAAGGGATATCTTTGAAGCTTATCTATGATTGATTCATACACATGAGTTGTAGTGATATTCATTTTAGTTAAATTAATGAGATAGTCCATCAATGGCTGTTTTCCTAGTGAAATTTGTTTAGATTTTTTTTTATCTTATGCTACTTTAAAGAATAGATGAACGTTACTTGCTAAACCAGATTTGCAACATATTAAGTGAAGAATAACAACAGGATTTGTAATTCATGGAGGCGTGAGTAATTCCTGTTCTCCTGGTCTTGGGCCTGATTAATTTGCCGTACTATAGCCTTTTGATAGTTTCCATTTTTCTTTCTATTTTTTATTATTTTTCAAATTACAAATTGTTCCAAAGCACAGTAAATTAAAGCAAATTGATCCTTTTGCTTGGATTTTTATATCCAACCTTCATTTTAAAGAGTAAGCTTAAGTTTCTGCATACACAGCTAGGAATGGATTCTATGACATAAAATTACATTAAAACATGGTATTAAAGAATGCAAAATCACCTTAAAAAGCTGATAACAAATTCAGCATAAATTCTGAGAATTGTACTGGCCCCATCTTTCATTCAGTATAGTGATAATGCAATTTCCAGACAGCTAGCAGTTGATCATAAGAAAATGTTTATTTTAAGATATTTTTTACCATTAGATTTTTATACTCACTCAAATTGTTATTTATCAGTATAGAGCTCTACAAGGTCTCATTCTGCTCCAGTCAGTGTTGTAAAAATGCATGGTGAGCCTGGCAGCTGGGAGCATTGATGCCACAGTGTCTCTATCAGTAGCATCTGGATGTGAGATTGGCCTCCTTCCTAGGCTGTTGGCTAGCTGTACTGCTTCTATTCAGATGTATCTGTACTAAAGCATAACAAATTTACATACATTTTGCATAAAGCTTTCAATCTATTACTTCTGTGTTTCAGGTTGCCAACTGCTACACTGAAGATGAATCAGAAAACTAAAGTATTGTACCTATCAATCTATTATTCATAAAATATATTTTAATCTCTGTGCATTTTTTATAAATGAGTCGCTCAGAACTTCTATATTTGTGGTGTAAGTGCAAATGAAAATGGGGAATAGAATGACACGTTGGTAAAAAAATTAGAGAAAATGTTTTTCCATAGACTGAAGGTTATTATCACCTTCTTTTTGTTATTAACAAATATTAGACATCCTTAAACTGTTACTGAAGTGCTGAGGCTTGCACAGCTCGTATTTATATTGTTTTCTCTTTAAGTTCCTCCGCTGTATTCATTTCAAGTGTAAAAGAATGACTAGAAAGCTCATGGAAAGTTGTTTCATGCTGCAAGGTTATCAGGTGACCTAAATGCCATCCACTTACGAAGCCTTTTCCCGCAGTTGTCTGCATGTGAAAGAAGAGCTCATGCAATAGTTCATGCTTAAAAGCAGGTTTGTAATCAATTAGGACCAATAAATAAAATCTTTCTTTTCTGCTGTTGTTAGAAAACATGGAAATGGAAAAAATATCCAATTAGTTGATACAGATGTATGGCCATGAGTCTGGTAGGAGAAGCAACTTGTCAGTTCCTTGTGTTCAGGGTTTTCCAGTAAAGGTTCAAATGACTGGAATTTTTTGTGCTGTAGGCAAGGATATATATTGCCATTTCTCTCCAGGAACTGATATAAGCAGTAATTTTTTTGCCTTTTTTTTCCTTCTCATGTTTTCTGATGTGCTGCAGCAGATAGGTCAATCTCAGCACAAACAATATATTTAATTACATTCATGTGATTACTTCTGGAGATATCAAAAATTGTTCTAAAGAAGATATTGAGCTTTATTTTTCTAACAGACCAATCTTAATGCATAACATATCTGAGCTTTCATACAGACAGAGTGAGGTATTGTGTATATCTGACCAACTGTTAGATTTTTTTCACGTGCCTATGTTAAAATCTGAAGTCATGACTTCCGATGTTTCTTTTTTTTTTTTGGCCCAGTTAAGGACTTGTTAGAAGACATTACTTCATGTTTAGATTTTGAGAATGACATTGGATTGGTGGCAAAAGCTGCATTTACTTGGCTTTTCTGAGTCTGTGTTTGTGTCTTTTCACTTGCAATGCATAGGCTTTCAATACATGCCATTTTGCATAAGAATATGTATTTTCCCTAATCAGCATATCTCTAACTGTGCATGAGGCTGAAAAATGTGGTTTATGCTATCCAAAGAGTATCCTGATATAGCTCTAGTTATAGCTCAGTATTTGTTAGATCCTACTGTGCTGAGCATAGAGCAATCCCATAAGTGGATAACTTTCATGCCGCATTATTATATATTACAGGAATTTTGTAAGTCTAAATTAATGAGATCCAAATTGTCCTTCAGAAGAAATCCATACATCTTTGATGGTGGAACAAAAGAAATACTGATTTCCCATAACAATCAGGTATATATTATAACACTGACATAAGAAATAAAACTGAGTTGACTCTTAGAATTACAGGCTTTAAAAATGTATTTATAAAAGTATGTATGTATAGTTATACAATATTTATGCTTTTATCTATGTAGGCTTATGTATGTGTATATTTAAGTTCCTTAAAAGAATGTTTGGAAGTGTTGTTATGAGCTGGACATAGAACAAAGTGTTTGTGACTATTCTCAATTTGTCTGCAGTTTCAAATTCTGCAAGGTCATCTTGTCAAAACACAATTTTGAGCTCTGAAATAAATGAATAGAAGACAAACAAACATACTGGATTAAAACACTCTCGCAGTGTTGTCAGATAATTACCAAAAAGAAAGTGCCTACACTGGAAATATCAATAACTGTAATGTATGAGATTTGTTAAAACATGCAAACTTGCTCTCCGCTGACTGTCACTAATATTTATTCGTCCAGTGACTGTTAATCACACCAAGTTTACAGTCCCATATAGCACCTGTCACAGGTGTTGATCATTAATCAGCTATTACAGCAGTTTATTCTGCCGCTGACAACTTGCAATTTTCTACTGATTCAGCTAGTTTGTCAGGTGGGAATTATGGCATAGCGCATGTGACAAAACACATCACACATTTCTCTCTCTCTCCTCTCTGTCTCTCCCCCCTTCTTTTTTTTTTTTTTCTTTTTTTTTTTTTTTTTAATTTTCAGGCTTCTCTCTCTTCCTCTCTCTCCCCCTTTTTAGACAAACAATATCTGGGAACTCAGAAGTAATAAGGCGGAATGTATAATTAATTACCCAGCTTGCTCTAATTAGGGATGAATAAGTTGTGTCCCTCTCATCATCACAAATGTGGTGATGGGTAATACCAGTTTATGCTGTATTAACTGCAAATATGCAATCCTTCTGAGAGCACTTTTGTTGATGAATTTGATGAATGTGACAATAATTAGCAGAGACAGATGAGAGCTAAATTACTACTGACAATGTAATGTTATCCCGCTCGAGGGTCTGAGAACGTGGCAGGCTAACATGGCAGGGACCAGGGCCTCATTTCTAATTAATAGTTGCGCTTTTTTTTTTTTTGGTCTTTTTTTTTTCTTTTTTTTTTTTTTTTTTTTTGCCAGTGAGGGAAAAAAAAGAAAAGAGGAACGGTAATTGTTTTCGTCAAAGGCTGTAGGGAGTTATCAGGGTAATAAAGTTAATTAGCAGAACAAACATCCTTTCATTGCCTTACCAGATCGAGGAAAAGAGGGTAATTCAAACTGCAGAGAGATATGACTAGATGAGATGATAAGGAGAAAAATTTTACACAGGAGGCTGACAGAGAATCAATTTTTTTTCTTCATTTCTTTTGGCTTAGTCCATGGAAAGGAATTATACATTCTCTTCTTTCAGCTCATAAAGTTGCTTATGTATGAAACTTTATTGTTATGATTTCTGCAATGGATGGGAAATGAAGTTAAGAAAGATGATATTACATTGTTCAAGTTTTTCAGGGCCTTCCAAATAGCAATTGTTTTGTTACTGTATGTGCAATTTCCTTTTTATTAAAGTGACTTTTCCTAATATCCACAGCACTGTATTGATTGTGTAATGTTCTTCAAAGAGAAACCTGTTTTTACTTCGTCTCCAGGTCTTCAATGGACTCATTGAGTGTGGCCATTGTACTAGGTTCTGAAGTAGCTAGCTCAGAGTTTGAATTAGTTGATGGATTTCTTTGAGCAGCATTTCTTTTACTATCCTCTAGTGTAAGTATGAAAAGAAAGTCCTTGTTCCTGCCTGCGTTAATGCATGTGACTAGCTTTATGCATGAGTAGTCCTATTACTTTTGCCTCCATTCAGTTACTTGTGCGCATAGGCAGGGCCAAGGTCCAAGAGACTCTTTCAAAAGTAGCAACATTGAGGTTTTTAGGTTGCTTTGGATGGCAGTTCTTATTCTCAGATATTTTTAGTGATGTTGCCATTTTTCTTGTAAGATTTGAGCCTACCTCCGTGATATGGCTGGCAACATGCTGCACTATGTTAGCACAAGCTATTTGTACATATGGACTTCCAGCAGGTTTTGTAAACCAGAAGGATCTATGGAAGCAAAAATGCATTCACCTGATAAAGTATTGAGAAAATTAACTATTGTCCTTTTAAACCATTGTGAAGTAACTTCTGATAGAGCTGGTAAGTATCCTTCTGGCATGTATGGCAGACTACAGTGTGGAAGGTCTATGTAAATACTCTGTAGGTCACAGATCCTCCAAAAAGAGGGAGATTCAACTGTCTTAGGCTGCACATTGAAACAGCATCCCAAGCCTGGGGGTGATCCACCTCTGATATTTTGGTACATGTGGTAGCAACAGTACATCCAATACAATGAGAATGCTCTATATTTCTACTGCTAAACAGCTTCTTCCTTCAACACAAGCAGAATGACTCAGAGAACTAGAAAAACTCTTGGTGAAATTTAGTTATTTGTTTAGAGTTTTCCTGTGTGACTGCACCCAAATTCCGTAGGTTGGCCTTCTGAACCCCGTGTAAGACTACTGAACATCAGTAAAGCAGGACTTTCAGCCTTTGCATCTCTAGATCTCTGTCCCCTTTGATAGATAATAATATGCCCTGCCTTTATTACCTATCTTTATCCTACTGAACACAGATGCACAAAGACTGTGAGGCTTTCAGTAATAGAAACATGCTATATGTCCGAGCACAACTGCAGGCTGGGCAGAGAATGTATTGAGAGCAGCACTGAGGAAAAGGACTTGGGGGTGTTGGTTGATGAGAAGCTCAACATGACCCAGCAGTGTGTACTCACAGCACAGAAAGCCAATTGTACGCTGGGCTGCATCAAAAGAAGTATGACCAGCAGGTTAAGGGAGGTGATTCTTCCCTTCTACTCTGCTTTCATGAGATCCCACCTGGAGTACTGTGTCCAGCTCTGCGGCCCTCAACACAAGAAGGGCTTGAGTTAGGTCAGAGGAGGCCACAAAGGCGTTCAAAGGGCTGGAGCACCTCTCCTATGGGGACAGGCTGAAAGAGCTGGGGTTCTTCAGCCTGAAGAAGAGAAGATTCAGGGGAGACCTCAGGGCAGCCCTCCAGAACCTAAAAAGGACCTACAAGAAATCTGGAGAGGGATTTTTTACAAGGGCATATAGGGATAGGACAAGGGAGTATGGCTTTAAAGTGAAAGAGGGTAGATTTAGATAAGACATTAGGAAGAAATTCCTTACTGTGAGGGTGGTGAGACACTGGCATAGGTTGCCCAGAGAAGCTGGGAGTTCCCCATCCCTGGAAGTGTTCAAGGACAGGTTGTATGGGGCTTTGAGCAACCTGGTGTGGAAGTTAGATGGAAAATGGAAAGTTAACCCATTACCCCACGGCAGTGGGTTAGAACTAGATGATTGTTATGGTCCCTTCCAACCCAAACCATTCTATGCTGACTACTTACTGTATACAAGTTCATAGTTCAACAAAAGTCTCCCACAGACTTTTCTCATAACTGAAGACACAACTTCTGTAATCAGTTAGTGTCTCTTCTGTCTCTCACGCTGACCTGAGCCAATCCTTTCTCAACCATTTCAGTCAGTGAGTTCTTTCCCTTCTTCTTCTCTGTGCTCATCTATCCTCTATTTTAATTTCCTTCTTCCTTTTTGTTTATTCTGGCAGCTATCAAATGGCAACTTGCACTGTGTCAATAATGCTGGCAAATGCAATTGTTGTCATTGGAACAGCAAATCAGTTTTGTTTGTAATTGTGTTAGTGACACTCTTTATATATTCGTTAACAGAACTTGTAAAGAAGAGATAAAATATAGAACAGGGATTAGATAATGGGCTTCTTTTTAATGGTTCATTAAGCATGTGTTGGCTACTGCAAAGGGCTGCATAGAAGCAGATCTGGAAAATGGGGACTAGCAGAGTAGGTGAGGCAGTTAGCTGCTCTGGATCAGATGCATTTTCACAGTCCTTCATTAACAGTCTATGCAGACTCCTTATCAGGAAGTAAAAGCAGCAAACTGTAAGCAAAGTATAACCAAGCTATTAAGAAAGAACTGTGCACTATCTCCTTTAATAAATCTTCCTTGTAAACATAATTAATTGATTAATATGAAGTCCTTTAGAGTTGTGTATACCATATATTTGCTTTCTGTTTTCAAATTCTTAGTAATCAGTGGAGGAAAATTCCAAAATTCCAGCGGCCATGGTATTCTACAATCCCACATTTTAAGGCTGACTTTAACATTGTCTAAGTAATTTAAAATGTCCTCTTTGCAGAAGATTTTCTGCTTCTGACAGAGAACTCAGTTACTGCAGGATCAGTGCTAAAAGTGTTACTGAGTGTGGTACCAAAATACTATAGTGAGGATTTTGCTGACTTTTAGCTTCTTACTCATGGAGCTTCCTAGACACATCAGCACTTGACCTCAAGTCTTCTTTATCTGTGCAAACCCACTTTTAAGGTCATCCAGTTGTAATGTCTGTCTTTGAAACTCTTCACAGCATTGCCCTACACTGCGGAAACTTTCTGACCCTGTGCTGAGTATTGTATGACTCTGCCTTGCCCAGTCATATCCAGTTGCTTCCCCTATCCATTGTCCCCGTTGCCCATTTATTAGCTTCTCATATGAAGAGTGCAGCTGCTTCTGTGCCAGTCTCTTTACATGAATTTTTTTTGCTGATATTACGTGAAAAGTCCCTTCCTCCCATGCAGTCACATTTCTTCCTTCGAAGATTAGAGAAAACAGAACAGGTTTAATATAACATGATTATCAAAATAGCCACCATCTCAACTACTCTTAGTGGATATTGTCTCTCTCTTTTCAGTACTCCCATGTCATTCCATTATAATGACCTGGAGAAAGGGACCATTTTTCTTTTTGAAAAGTGCCCAGAAAGCGCCACTGCGTGTGTTAGTAGGTCAGCAATAACAGAGTATTTTAGCTCAGCAAGGCTAATATTTTCTTGCAGAATTTTTTATTTAAGGAGTGTGAAACTGCCCTGTTATCTCATTCTTGTTTTTCCTGTCTGGCTACTACACTTGACACTAACTCTGATTTTCCACCTGAAAAGCAACAGAAGAAACCATCCTATCTAAATCAGCTTTCTAAATCAGCTTGATATTATGGGGTTCATTGGTTAGCATTTATATGCCTTATGTCTGAACCTTTTTCACATGTCTTATGAATGGAGTATCTCACCATGCTTATTGAGCCAGGGTGCTTTATAGCCACGGAAGAACTTAGTTTATGCTTTTAAAATCAGGTGTATGTTTGTCCTGGGTGCAGCAGCAGCAGTCATTTTTCTCCTTCTTAGTAGCTGGTGCAGTGCTGTGTTTTTGATTTTGGTCTGGGAACAGCGG
>WYDI02015134.1:0-12771 GCA_009867235.2 Psittacus erithacus
ATATGTATAAAAATAATATAAAAGATATATTATTTTTTGAAAGTCATAATCATGATAAAAGCCTGAAATAAACAATTATTGAAATAATACTTGGTTCCTTTTTCTTTTGTCTAAATGTTACAGATAATATTAGTACAGTTTAAACTTAAAGCTTTGATTTGTATGGTTACCAGATGGTTTGCTAGCTTGCTTTTTGACCTTGGCCAAGGACTGCTTAGTCTTCATGTTACTCATCTGAGTACACCTTCCACCTGATGCCAAGGAGCACACGGATGAAGGAAACAAGATAAGCTGTGAAAGCAGGATAAATTCCTTAGTTCTGTGTAAGTGCTTGCAAGTCTTTGAAATGATTTACAGATGCAGCCCAAACAAGTGGTTGATATTGGTTACCCGCTACTCTCTACAGCAGCTGGGGAAGAAGCTACAGATACAAAAGCATATCTTTCTCTGGCTCTGTCTTTTACATGATGTCACAATGGGAGGCATGGTGAGGAGAAATGGAGTTATTGTCAATCATCTGTTGGATCTTGAGAAACTGCAGGAAATGAAATGGTTGTTTTGGAGCTCTTTACCTCAGTCATAATCGCATTCTTCCTGATAGGAAATGCAAAAGAAACCTGGGAAATCTATGTTTTTGTTTGTTGATTTGTTTGCTTGTTTTTTCTTATAAAACACTTTTTTTCCTTCAGTACTATGCTAAAGATGATTATACTGTGAAACAGTTTGATCTACCCCACAATACACAATTGATCTCTTTTCCTTTCTTTGTAGGTGTATATGTAATCTGGTAACGGAGCCCTCACAGCCTTTAGGATAACAATATATTTCTCCCCTCCCTCACCCCTTTCCTTATCTCTCTATAAAAGGCTGGACTGATTAATGCAAATATATCGATGTGGGTTTATTCTGGATTTTGTTTTTTAGTGCTTCATTTACACTGGCTGATAATGTTTGCTAGTTAGCATATTTTTGGCAAGAGGAGAACCTGTAGCTTAGTAAAACTGGACACAAATCTTTCCAAATTTTAGGGTGATTAGAGTTGCTTTAGCATAACTGATTGCAACAATTAGTGGAATATTATTGTATTACAGCTAAATTCTGATTTGATGACATGTGGCCTAGAGCAGACAATAAACTCCTTGCTCCAGCATAAAAGCATTAGTCATTTTAATAAAACCATGAAAGGTTGACAAGTCTAATTGCAATAATGACCTCAAATTTGTGCATTTCTTTTGTATTAATCCCAATAGCTTCGGTAAAACTATCTCATAGAACCATAGAACTCTGACATGACGGGGGTCTAATTGCAATAATCACCCCAATCATGGGTATTTTCTTAAGTTAATCCCACTAGCCTTCATTAAACCTTTTGCCAGGAGTTAAATATTTACTTAGAAAGACAGCGCAGTTTAGCTAACTTTCTATAAAATCTTTATTCTATAACAACTTAGGTTTTGAAAGTGAGAACAAAACCCAAGAACAAATTGAAATGCTTATTATTTTAATTCATTTGTTTTTTCTTCTGTGCAAGTCATATTCATTTTCCTAACACAGAACTTCCAGTTTCTTATTACCCTAATAGCAAGCAGCTGCTTTTTCAATATTAGTATTGATTTTTATGGGGTTTTTGAGGGTTTTTTTTACCATTTTTTTCTGCTGTTCAGTCTGAGTTTTAACTGCAGTGTTCATTTTGGGCCTGAGGCAACTTACAAATCATTTAACTGATATTCAGTGAAATCTCAAGCTTTATTATTTTTCGTAGCAAGGAAGGATGACTTCTGATTATCCGTGTAATCTTGTTTTCTTTTTCAAAACAGCAATTGCTTTCCAGAAACAAAGACAACCGTTATGTGTCTCTATGCAGACTGAAGATAAATCCCAGCAGCAAATTCTCTCAGTTGTAATTACATTGAGTTATATTAATCCTGGTAGTAACATGAACTTCAGTGCATTACAGCAATAATGAATTTAGCCTATTGATGGTAAATATTTTTCCACATCTGTTGTGGAAATATGCAAAAGCCAAATACTCCTCTTCTTCTGGTAAAAGCAAAGGGCTCTTTAACAAATATGAAAGGACTATGATCAGTTTTATGGGCAGAATAGAGCTTATATTCATAAACAAATGTCATGAGAGGGCAAGAGTACAATACATAATTTGATGAAAATTTGTTTGAATGTTAATAGGTAGAGTCTTGACCCTTGGTGGTCATATTATAAAGAAAATAAGTTTTGGAGTGCTGAAAAACAATATGTGAAGAGGGTTTTCCAGGTATGGGTCTCATGCTACATAGTGCATAACCCGGGTTGCCTCCAATTTTCTACATTAACCAAACAAATTCTTCCTTGACTGCACTGGTGATACACATGTGGACAGTTCAGCTGCAGTCTGATTTCTCATGCCTGGTGCTTTTTAGTAACTGTCCCTGGGAGTAGCATTGAGCTTCTCTAAATTTAAACTTCTATGGTGCAGATGTATCTAAATCTATTGTCTAGACACATCAACTGAACACCCGCTGGGCGCTCATTTCAGGTATTTCAAACAACTCCACCAGGGTATGATTAAAGAAGCCTTGGAAATGCACCTCTCCCTTGACTAATTACAAGAGAATATAGCTAACTACTTCAGCTGTAGATGCCTGCAAAGTATTAAATGACATTACTTCCCCCCCACCTCAGTTAAAACTTACATTCAGACCTTGGATTTGCTAAGATTATCAGACCAGTTCAGCCACACAGGGCATTGTTTTTCTACAATTTCTTATGTGGATGTGGAAGGTAAAGAGGCCTTGAGTCCACTGTAATATCAACATCAAAGCCAGTCACAAGAAGCAAAACTATGTAAAAAACTTTTGTACCAAGCCAAACATTTTATGTTGCCCAAACACAAAAATTAATCATAGTCCCTACATTTGTAGAGGAATGCTGATTTTCATGTTGCCTGTTTCTATCTTTATCTGTATTGATAGCTGTTTTCTTCTTGTCTTTCTTTTCAAAATGAAGAGTGCAAGTTATCTGCCTCCAAAACATTGTGTCACAGCTAGAACTTTGACAGTGAACCGCAACTTGTTCATCGCAGTAAATATGCAGGGGTGAGCAGAGAAACACAGACCCTGTCCTTACCAAATTTGCGATGTGTCTGCTGGAGGCATAATGTACTGGTTTAGGAGAGCACATTGGTGTCTTTGACAACACAAGAGGAGAAATAATGTAATATCTGTTATTGGAAATGCATCTGATCTAAAATGAGTCAAGAAGCCTTCTCAGGATTAATTGTTTGAGGAAGTTAGGAGAATAGATGGAATATAGTCAGCCATTTTCTCACTCTTGGAAAAAGTAACATTAGATGTTACTTTTAAATGCTCAGTACATTAAATTAGATGTTAAATTGAAAGTTCAGTAAAACTTCTACACTTGCCACTTAGGTATAAAATTGTTGCTCTCATTAGCTACAAGAATAAGGTTAATGAAATAAATGCTATACAGTGTGTTTGAAAATGCAAAACAAGTCTGAGGCCAGTGTAGAGTGACTATAGAAACTGTGACTGAAAGGTAGCAGGCTCAGAAATTGAATATTTATTAATGTCACTTATACATTAGAAAAATCTGTTACTTTCTGAGAACTAGACTTCAGGAGCTGTGCAACGGCAGCCTATGTGTTTTAAAACATCCACACAATCACTAAGTGAAATGTGGAAGCAGTCAGATGTGTGTGCCATAGGCAGCTTGTGCTCTCCATATTCTTGCTGGTACTTTTCTGTAGACAAGAAGCATAAAATCATACTTTTTTAAAATACAAGAAGCAATATTTTGTTTTTATTTCACCGTTCTGAGACTAGGAACCCTAAGCACAGTCATGGTGCCTATTCAATTTAGTTCAACCCATAACTAAGTATCATACTTTAGTTCTGAAATAAAACCCTTACATTTAATTTTGGCATGGGGTAAAAGGGGGGTTACAGAACTTAATCCTTAAAAGTCAACAATTTTCAGTCCATTTGATGGCACAGGCCCCTCATCACTGTTGTTAATTGAAATGCCAATCAGTCTTCCAAGTCTAATTGCAGTAATCAATAAAAGATTTGGAGCGAGCCTTCTTAGACTTTACCAGTAGGGTTAACAGGGCCAAGACTGTTGACTAAAAGTGACACTCAAATATGGGTGCAAAAGTCCCTTTTTATATCAACAGGAATTCTTCTTCTGTGTGAGTAATAATTTGGCCTTTTCTGTTTTGTATTACCTCCAGATTGTATTAAGGACATTACTTTCCAACAAGCTATATTCTTGTGGAGTTTTGTTACTGTGATAGACCTCCTATGAAATGAGGTTGAACAAAAACTTGCATAAATACTTACAGTTTTTTCATCTTTATAGTATGTCAGTGTCTTTGCAATCATAATCCATTTTCCAAAAGGCCCTTCTTGGAACATGATTTCCTGTTCTTTATAAGTTTTGATTTATTTTTTTAAAGTGGAAATGAGTATTACGAGAGGAAATGCCTATAACTTTATTTTAATCTATACCGTACGGTGAATAGCTTTGGCCTAACTCCAAGATAGCAAAACCTGGTATTAGAAATACAGCTCAGCAGAAGATATTAACATATTTCTTAAAGCTGGATTTCTGCAGGAAGAAGGACTCACGTAATCTCCACCATATCTTCATGTACCATCCCAGAACTGCCATATTTCAGCACAGCTTATCAAATAACATAAAATGATGTTGTAATCTAGGAAATGGGAATGTTTCCAAAAAGATTTAGGTTATCCTCTGGAAAGGAAGGTAACAGGATGGAAAACACAGGTTTCTATGATAAAGTCATGAAATTGTTAAAAGCTGTGGTGTGATCAAATATATAAACATCATATCTTTACCCTTATCTATGTGTTCAGTCTTTAATCTCTCCTAATGAAGTCAGTGGTTATAACAGTTCAACTTGCTGAGACACTTAACTAGTTCAAGGTAGTTCCTATTTAATTTTTTTTCAATTTATTGTAATTTTAACTATTTTCATTAATATTCTACAGCATGGCAGCAAATAAAAAAGATACACTGCATAAAAATTAACTTGAAATTCTTCTAGAAATAATTTAGTTTTCCACCTAGGCTGATGATTTTTCTTAATTCTTATAAATGTTAAATGTCTTAAAAGATGAATTTATTTTTGTTTAAAAGAGAGTACTGGCTTTACTATGGAAAGTTTAATCCCTTATGATTTTCTGGTACTTTATTGAAGAAGAATTATGTAGTAAAAAAGACTGTAACTCATCTCCATTTAGTAGACCAAATAACTTTTTTATATATATATATGGTACAGGAGAAAAAAAACAGGTACAGAATTCCACATATACAGCCAAATAAGCATCAGCTCTGCACGAATAGGAGCAGAGCACTGAGTACTTCTTTTCAGTGTGAATTCAGCTAGTTATTTGACATGATGCTTAATGTCATCTGGTGTGTACAACACCGGCAAGTAATTTAGTTAAAATTGTGCCAGTTAGTTATTTACAATCATATTAATATTTTCTTCTGAGGACATGTGCTCTGTGTTCAGGAAAAAAATAAATCCAAAATAAAAGGTGTCACTTGAACATATTTCTTTTATTCCTTTTCTAAGAGCTAGAAATTCCTAGGATGCCTGCGGAAAGGTCTGAATCCAACAAAGAGAACAACCTGCCCATCACAGATCTGTAGAAAATAGCCTTTGAAAGATTTCTTCACAACTCTACAGAGATGTTGTGTTTAGGCTGCAGAGCAGTAGCCTTCTCTGGTAACAGTCTCCACGCAGAACCTTCCCAGGAGATGTAAAAAGAGTAAGTCAAAGTGAACAAAAGAAAAACAACAACAACAACCAAACCAAACCAAACCAACCAAACCAAACCAAACCAAGCCAAACAAAAAACCCACAAAAAACAAACACACAAAAACCATTATTGGGATGGAGAGCACTTCTGCCAGAAGTCTAATCCCTATGCATAATAAAAGTACAACATAAACCCTGTATAAAACTGTTCAAAAACCTTTAACTTAACCAGTGTGCTTGAGTGGTGATAAGCAGGGTTGCTTATTTTAACCCCTAAACCAGTCAAATATGTTGATTCTAAATTGATTTGTTTCATAAGGAAAATAAGAAAGAACAAAAGTCCTGCGTTTATATGGGAGCACTCATATAACTTAATTCATATAAACTGCCCTTTTGTATCTGTCTCCACCAGTATCTGTCTTTAACAGGTCATGTGTAGCCAAGAGTACGAGAGAAACATACATCAACAACAAGATTACTTTCCTATCCTCCAATAATTTGCAGCCTACAGACTTCCTGAATTATAGAAAAAGAAATAATAGTAAATAATTATATCAAGTAATATTTGTTATGAATTATTCATTACATAATATACGTAAAAAGTCTTGTTTTCATGTGTACACAAACCCATAAAAGTTAAATCTATGTTGCAATGTTTAAGTGCATCTATTGCCAGCAAAACGAAGCTCTGTTCTCTACGAGTTAAAGAAAACATGAGGGGATTTTTTATTATTTGTTTATTATACCTGTAGTATTTTGCAAAGTCTGAACTTGGAAGGATTTTTCTATAATTGGAGAATTTGGCAAGGTTGTTACATATCTCTGTTGTAATCTTTTCTATTTATAGACAATAGCTAGTTTTGCTTCCTTTACCCTATAAGGAATCCAATAACAGGATGTGGCCTAATTCAACCAACATCCTGTCCAAAGCATTATATCCATCTGGACTTTTGCTTTCAGAGACGTGTTTCTGTCATAGTTTAAGATATCCTCACCTTTCTTCTTGCCCCCAAGACCAGCAGACAAATACAGCTTTCCCATATGAGACTGTCCTCAGTTATTTGCTTTACGTGTAGCCAGGAGTACCCCTTGGACCATATCAGTCTGGTTTTGTTCACAATACACTGGTGTATCAGCTACTTGACTACAGAAAAGGAGCTTTATACAAGTATTTCAAGAGGTTATTATTACCTGTACATCATCTTTAGAGATATTACATGACACCCAACAGTACTATTTCTTGATCACATGGCAGGACTTAAGCTACTATCTTTAAGGGAAAAATATAGAAGGGTCTGCCATGTTCAGAATCAGGGATCTCCAAATTATGCTCTTAATTTTGTGTGTTTTTGAGCTAATAGCAAAACAAGAAATAAATCTGGAAAAAATGAAGAGGTTTTGTTATTTGTTATAACAATATAATTTGTTATAACAAGATAAATTCTGCATGGGTGAAAATATTGAGGCAACAAAGAGAAAAGACTGCCAGTAGAAGTAAAGAGATTATTGTTCACAAACTTATTCTCAAGAGGAGTTAGTCATAACCTGGTCTGAATAGTTCTTGACTGAGCTATGCACCTGGAGGTAATCCTGTTAAGGGTCTAGTTTCCTGTAGATCTCAAATAGTAACATTAACAAGATGATAGTGGTCACTTCTGCCTAGCAGGCTGTACTGGTACAGTAGCATTTGGTTAGCTTTGTCCAGAGAAGAAAGGCAGGAAATGTCTGGAACGAATACAATGTTATGGTGACTGTAGCACCCTGCATGTTTGTGCTTTACCATCTATGTAAGCAATAAATAATCATCAAATGAACACCATACCTGCAATTTAGATGAAAGCTATTGATCTCTGTAATTCATCTTCTTGCTAATCACCAACGATTTGAAACAAATTCAGCTGCACGGGTCTATGCACCTCAGCCACATGTGTATATTCTAGTGCGTGAGTAGAGCTAACACATAACTAGTCCAATGAAGCTCTGTCTCTCCCTTAAGTGTCTTGCCAAAGCAGAACTTAATCCCCACAGAAAAAAATGTTTATTTAAATACGTCTGTACAATGGATTTGGTCATATTCCCTGCATCCTTCACTTTGGCAAATTTAGGTAATCAGTAGAAATAATTTCACAAGAAAATCTGCCTTTCTGCAAGTTTTATAACCTTGCTTGGCTTATAGAAATAAAACCTTTTTTATATCAAAAAAGTGTGAAGAAACAGGTATTTGTATTGAAGAAACGCCTTTCTTGCCGCAACCTCACAATGCCTGCTTCCAGGCTTCCCATGTATCAGTACATGGTAGCAAAATCTGGGGGGGAGAGGTGCTACCCATGGTGAAGAATTGCATTAGGGATTGCTTAAGGCATTTGAATATAAACAGGTTCACAGGCCAGAGGTAATAACTCTAAGGATGTGGGAAGATTCGTACGATGCCTTTGTAAGCCTGTCCTTTTTGAAATAGGTTGGGAATAGTCCTCAATGACTTCAATATAAATCATAGAATGGTTTGGGTTGGAAAAGACCTTAAGATCATCTGATTCCGACCCTTCTGCCATGGGCACAGGTACCTCACACTTGACCATGTTAGCCAAGGCTTTGTCCAGCCTGGCCTTGAACGCTGCCAGGGATGGAGCATTTACCACTTCCTTGGGCAACCTGTTTCAGGGCCTCACCACCCTTACAGTAAAGAACTTCTTCCTTATATCTAACCTGAACTTCCACTGTTTAAGTTTTAACCTGTTACCCCTTGCCCTATCACTACAGTCCCAGATGAAAAGTCCCCCTCTCTGGAACCCTTGTAGGCCCTCTTTGGATCCTGGAAGGCTGCTATGAGGTCTCCACACAGCCTTCTCTTCTCCAGGCTGAACAGCCCCAATTTTCTCAGCCTGTCTTCATATGGGAGGTTCTCCAGGCCCCTGATTATCCTCATGGCCTTAATCCAGCAGCTCCATGCCCTTCGTATATCCAGAACACCAGAACTGTGTGCAGTTCTCCAAGTGGGGTCTCACAATATTTGACCCTTCTTTGAAAAAAAGCAAGAAGGAGGATATGGCAGCCTCACTTCAGTCTTCAGACAAACAGCAAACATGCGCAGATGGTGACTGGAAAAAGAAGGTGAGAAAAAAGCCTGGTTAAATGTTTCAACTCACAGGATGGTGGTCAACAGTTTGAAGCCAAACTAGTAGCCAGTTAGAAGTGACACACTTTGGGGTTACAACTGTCATGGAAAGTGTCCAAGAGCATTCTCAGCATCCCAGACAAAGAGATGAAATTAACCCTCAACAAGGGTTTGAAAGACAAAAAGCTGGGGTCAGGGGTAAGCAACTGATAAATTGGAGGGCAGGCCTGCCGCTTTGGGGGACCTGGGTAGGAAGGAAAAATGGGCCATCAGGAACCTTACAGAGTATTTCAGGGAAAAATGAAAAGCTAAAGTAGAATGATCCCATGCACTGCTACAGGCTGGATTGTTGGGTTGGATACCCAACAACATTGCAAAAAGGCCCTGGGATCCTACTAGACAAGGTGAGCTAGTTGAGTAGAGCTGTCGTCTCAGGTGCAAGCATGAGGGCAGGAGAGGCTGTGTGCAATGTTGGATCATTGCCTGCTGATGCTGATCGTTCCTTTACCACAGAACTCATCTGGTTTTATCAAAGTTCATTCTTTGTTGGGATGATGGTCAGAAAGAAGTCAGGGCCAGGCACTGGTGACCTGAAGACATCTACTTGGTGGGTTATAAAAGTGCTACATAGCAGGCAACAGCATACAATTGAGTTTATTGACTGTTTTCCCCTAGAATCAAATCCCCTTGAGGTATACATCGGACTTCCCCATTTCCCACATTACCCACGAAGTATATCCAGGTCGCTGAGCAAAAGCAAGCCCATGAGTGGGTTTGCCTTTACCTGAAGCAGGAATAACCCAGATTGTCTTCCCCTGCAAATTCTTCATGTGCACCATTGGAACTTTGTTCCCTTTTACAGTATGTAAAAGTTCTGACTGGGCTGGACCAGCCCTGTTGGTAGATTCTTTGGTGTTCACCAACCAGGTGGCCTTTGGTAAGTGAGCATCCCAATGCCTGAAAGTCCCACCACCCATTGCTCTCAGTGTCATTTTTAAGAGCCCATTGTACCGCTCAATTTTCCCAGAGGCTGGTGCATGGTAGGGGATGTGATATACCCACTCAACACCATGATCTTTGGCCCAAGTGTTTATAAGGCTGTTCCTGAAATGAGACCCATTGTCTGACTCAGTTTTCCCTGGGGTGCCGTGTCACCACAACATCTGTTTTTCAAGGCCCAGGATAGTGTTCTGGGCAGTGGCGTGGAGCACAGCGTATGTTTTAAGGGGATTAAAATATCAGAATAAAGCAGACCAGGGCAGAGATGCCAGGTGGGGATAAGTAGCTTGCATATTACTACCAAGATTGATGTATTATCTGGAGGAAAAGTCTTCTGCTAGCTCTTGGAGTTTATGAGTCATTTCATCCTCTGTTAGTGGTACTATGTCATTCCAGGTTACTGTTGCCAATGAATGAGCATAAGATGACAGTTCATTCCGTGTAAATTTCCGCCACATGGGTCATGTACATTCAACTTCATCTGGATGTATGGGTACATCCTGGCATTCGACTTGATGTGATAGATCATCTCTAGTATGGCTGACTCCCTCAGAGACTGGATGGCTTTCTCTAGAGTAGTCCACTTGGCCGAACGACATCCTCCTTGTACAGAAACCTTATTTTCACAGCTGCCAAGAGCCATTTCCAAAGGCTGAGGGACTTTTTCTCTCTTGCAATTGCTCTGTCAATTCCCCCTTCCCTAGCAAGTGATCCCAGCTGCTTGGCTTCCCTACCTTCTAGCTCGTGATCATCGGCCCCATTGTCCCAGCACTGGAGCAACCAGGCGATGATGTGCTCCCCTGGCTGGCAGGTAAAATCTTTTTGCATATTCCATAGCTCAGTTGAGGTCCAAGGTGGAGAGGGGAGGGAGGAGAATGCCTCCTTCACAGGCTGACCATGCAAGAAGGAGAAAAAAGATGTGTAATTGCTATGCACTTCTATTATATACCTCCCAAAGTATAGAAGTGGTGACCACACTGGGAACGCAAGCCAGATCAGTTTCGTACCAATGAGTCTATTGTACTACAAGTCATTACTATAATGTACAATGAGACAAGAACCTTAGCCCAAACCCCCCATCTGAGAAACACTAAGACAGCAAATACTGGCTGTAAGTAAGGTCCAACATACTGAGCCTCTGAGATCCAGAGCAACAGCTTTGAAAGCAAATAAATCAGCATTGTGATGAGTAACTATTAATCCGAAACAATGAAAGCTTATCACAAATACGATTAGACACACTCCGGCCAGATCTGTCATTATCTCACCCCTTCATGCGCCACGCTGGGCATCGAAAAGAACTGTCGTGATTTAAGCTTAGGTGTAAATTAGAAAACCACGTAGCCTGCTCGTTCCGCCCACCCCCCGACCTGTACTGCCCCATCCTCACTCCCAGAGGGATGGGGTGGAGAATCAAAAGAATGTAACTCCCACAGGTTGAGATAAGAACAGTCCAGTAACTAAGGTATAACACAAATCACTACTGACACCACCAATAATAATAATGATAAGGGAAATAACAAGGGAAGAGTATACAACTGCTCACCACCCATTGACCTATACCCAGCCCAACCCAAGCAGCAGTCTAGGCTTTCCGGGTAACTGCCCCAAGTTTAGATACTGGGCATGACGTGCTGTGGGATGGAATACCCCTTTGGCTACTTTGGATCAGATGTTCTGTCTCTGCTTCCTTTCGATTTCCCCTCCTCCCTGGCAGAAAGAGGGACAGAAAGTCCTTGGTCAGAGTGAACATTACTGAGCAGCAACTAAAACCATCGGTGTCATCAGTGTTGTTCCCAGGCTGAAAGTCAAAAAACACAGCACTACACCAGCTACTAAGAAGGAGAAAAATGACTGCTACTGCTGAACCCAGGACACAACCCTAACCTAAATCTCAGTATTTTTCTGAGATCATAACTATATTTTAATCTTATTTTTGCTATTCCTGCTTTACTTTGACTATAACACTCTAAAATAAAGAACTGTCATACTGCTTGTTATAGAATAGAAAAGAAAATGTAAAAGCCATCATCTCTTTTGTACATAATTCAGTGAATATAATGAAGAAGACTAGACTTAAGAAAAATAGAAGCAAAATCAGCTAATATAAACATCTGGTTTAGAATTATAGAATCACAGAATCATAGAATACTTACAGTTGGAAAGAACCTTAAGATCATCTAGTTCCAACCCCCCTGCCATAGGCTGGGACACCTCACACTAAACCATGTCACCCAAGGATCTGTTTGACTTGGCCTTGAACACTGCCAGGGATGGAGCATTTACAACTTCCATGGGCAACCCATTCCAGTGCCTCACCACCGCTGCAACCAAGGCTGCCCTGGAGCGTCACATTTCCAACGAGCCCTTCCCTGTTGGTGAGCACGAGGTCAAGCATGGCGCCTCTCCTTGTCAGCTCCTGTATTATTTGCAGAAGGAAGTTGGCTTCCACACAATCAAGGAGCCTCCTGGATTGCTTGAGCTGGGCTGTACTGCCCCTTCAACAGATACCAGAGTGGTTGAAGTCCCCCATGAGAACAAGGGCCTGCGTGTGTGAAGCTGTTCCTATCTGTCTATAGAGTGCTTCATCCACAGAGTCCTCTTGATCAAGTGGTCTGTAACAGATCCCCACAATAATATCTCCCATTGCTGTTCTCCCTTTAACCCTGACCCACAAACTCTTTATTGACTGCTCACCTGCCCCCAGACAAGAGTTCCATACTCTCCAGCCTATTCCTAGCACAAACAGCAACTCCCCTTCCCCATCTGCCAAGCCAGTCTTTTCTAAAGAGCCTGTAACCTTCTATTCCAACACTCCAGTCACAGGAGCCATCCCACCATGTTTCTGTGATGC
>WYDI02015136.1:0-24488 GCA_009867235.2 Psittacus erithacus
GAAGGGAAGGGAGGGGAAGGGAAGGGAAGGGAAGGGAAGGGAAGGGAAGGGAAGGGAAGGGAAGGGAAGGGAAGGGAGCTGACAGCATGGTCGGGGGTGGGGGTAGGAAGGACAGCAGCTGCTGCTGTTGCCTTTCTTGTAGCATCCCACTCCTCCTCCCCCAGGAGACCTCATCAGAGCAGTGAAAGCATATGTCCATTGCAGACAAGTGCTGCAATGCCAGCCAGAAACACGCTCTTTGTCTTCTACCCTTTCTTCCCCCTGTGTTCAGACTCCCCCAGCCCAATCTCAAACAGAGAAAAGAATTACAGCTGTGGTGCAATCTTTTGTAGAAACTGCAGCGAGCCAAAGGATTTGCAGCTATTCCCATTACAAATAATATCAGCATCCCTGCTGGGCCATGGCAGCGGGGATTGTTCCAAGGGTGTCCTGCCAAGCAGCGAAGGGACTTCTTCAGAAACAGCAGAACACACTGGTGCTACCGCTAGCAGACCTGCAGGGCTGAATGCTCGAAGGAGAAGGCGAGCGCCAGGCAAACACTGGGAGCATTCCCCTGGTTGCATTGGAAAATTTCTCTTGGCTCGGTTTGCGTTTATGTTGCATGACAATGGACTTTTTGCAAATAACCTGATCAACGAGCTAATGGGCAGCAGCCAGTGGCTTTAAGAGACTACACTAATGAGTGAACTCCCCACTATCAGACTGTGGCCATGTAAACCCCTTCTCGCTGGCCGGTGACGTGGCATCCCCACACATTTCATCAGGACACTCATTTTGAATTGTTTTACAAGAACCTTTTGCAATTAGAACACAACCCCAGAGTCCTCCTTCTGCTGGAGAGGACATCCCTGCGCTGCCTGGGGCTTGGCTCGATGCAGCTTGGTCACAGAACCATAGAATCATCGAATCACAGAACCCTTTAGGTTGGAAAAGACCTTTCAAGTCACTCAAGATGATCTGCTCCATAACCTTCCCCTCCACTGAGGTCAGGCTGACAGCCTGTCGCTCCCCAGATCCTCCTTCCAGCTCTTCTTTATAGATGGGCATCCCATATGTTAACTTCCAGTGAACTGGGACCTCCCCAGGCCATCAGGTTGCAAATTCTGGCCCAAATCTAGAGGCCAGCAAAAGCTCATCCACAAATAATGCAGGCTAAGAGAGAAGAATTCTCATTCTCGGGAGATGTGTGACATTATCTCTCAAATACATTCATGGCTGCATATCAGTAACCCTGGCGTATTTGAGACTGCATTGTTGTGGCTGGCCACCCTCTCAAGAGCCACGCAAAGGCTGTTTCAGAGCAGTTAGTAAGAGCTTTTACCTCACTGCTCTGTGGGTAAACAACTAGTTTACTAATCCTTTCTTCTTCTTTTTTTTTCTTTTCCCTAGATTTACCATGCATGTGATGGCCCTGGCTTATCAGTGCTGTGCTTCATGCGCTATGATATCCTGGAGTACTTCAGCATCTATGGAACAGCTCTGTCCATCTGGGTGTCCCTCATGGGTAAGCATGGGTCTCTCGTGATTCCACCGGTGTCTGCAGGTCAGGCAGAGTTTGTCAGCATCACTGGTGGGATGGTTAGTGGGTTCAGCCCCCAGAAACCCTTATGCCTTTTAGCTCCTATCTGCAAGACTTAGCTCTGAGACTGTCTTGTATGGCAGTCAGCCCATGCTATGGTTTAATCCATTTTTATATCACTGATGACTTGGAAAGCTATTGCACTCAGTGGGGTCCAGGCATACCTGAAAACTGTCCTGAGGAGTGGCTTAGGAAGATTTTCTCTTGGATAAGGAGAGCTGTGGCACCCGCGTTTGCATTAGTCGGGTGCTCCCATGCCCTCACCAGCAATTCTGCATGTCCTTACAACAGGAGAATCATTTATTTCAAATTGGCAAGTCACACATGAAGCCTTGTGCTTTAGTTCAAGGCAGGACAGTACTTACTATGTGATGACTTAGTCTGAAACCTCATCTATCAGGGAATCTCCCATTTCTTCTCATTTTACCCATGCTGAGCCCATCAGCTTGTCCCATCCTGACTTGGGGGACATTAAGAACTGCAGAGTCTACCATTTCCCTTGGTAATATGCAAATCAAAGAAGTTTAGTCAAAACAAATCTATCTTCCTAGTCTATCAAAAGCCTAGTCTGGGTTGATGGGAAATACTAGATCTGCTTAGAAAAACCAGAAATGTATTTCACTTCCTTTTCATTAAAATTCCTGACCCTTGCCCTATTCCTCAGTTTTCCTTTTCCCGCATTCCCTTCACTCTTTTTTCTCATTTTGTCCTTCGTTTGCCACTGAGACAACGTATAACAAATTTAGAAAAGAAAAAAAGTGCACTACTAAACAAGGACAAAAAACTCAAACCAATTCTTTGAAGGTCATGAGTATTTCTGACGGGAGAAGAGGGTAGGGTAAGGGGAGAGATGCAGGACAGTCACTCAACAACAAAGGCTTTGCTCAACACATCCAGACCTTCTCCAGCAGCTGCACACCCGATCACTGCTCCAGCCAGGCAGGGTCCCCAGCCCTCCCAGTGCTGAACTGGGGTGACCACACTGATGTACAGCCCCCAAACACCCACAAGACTCTCCCCTCTTCTCCTCGGGGCTCCAGGAATGGTTCAGGACCTCCAGCCAGGATGGGGGCTCCTGCAGCCCCTGAGTCCAGCACGAGTCATGGGGCGGCATCCCCTCCACTGGCCACAGACCCATCCCTCCTCCCTTCACCACCGAGCAGTGCAGAGAGCATTAGCCCCCTTCTAGGATACGCAAGAGGATAACTACTCCATGCAAGGAAAACTGAGTGGGGAAAATAGTAATAGAAATGGCTCTGTTCCCCCAGGTGCAAGGCCCAAGGTGGGCTCCCAAACTGTCCATGGCACTCCAGTGCTCTCTCTGCTCAGCTGGAAAAGGCAATGAGGAAAATCATCTGTGAAGGGCATTTTCAGTAGATAACAGCAGTGTCAGGGTAGGTCAGAGCTGATCCAGACGCTTTGGCTCCTTGCAGCAAAACTCAATTTGATTGCTTCATTACTGCATTCAAAAACCTTGCAAAAAAATACGAATCCTGGACTCCAGTGTTTAAAATATTGACCCGCAAGGAAACAACAGAGATTAAAATGCGGACATTATCCCTTAGCCAAACTCCCTATAAAACCATGATCCAAGGACATGGAAGGTGTGGTGACTGAAGCCCAGGGAAGCCTCTCGCTGTGGCTTGTAAAGCCCAAGTGCACATGTGTGGACCCGGACCCCTGGGCACGCTTCCCGGAATGCAAATCTAGGACAGCCATAACACAGCTGTGCGAGCTGGAAAAGCATGGAGCCCACTGGGATCCATAACTTTTATCAGTTATTACCCCATTCTGTGCTAAACAAAAGCCTCTAATAATTCACTCTCACTGGCGACTTCCAGCTTGGAACCTCAGGCAGGTGCCAGCAGGGCCGGGCAGTCCAGTCCCATTGCTCAGCAGGCACCATCCTACCACAGCAGTGTGGTGGAGGCTGCTTAGGGCTGAGCCAGCAACTTCGGGAGGGCTGGAGATGCAGGATGAATCCAAGAGCTGATAGAGAGCTCACTGGGTGCAAATGTGTTTGCAATCACCTCCGACTTCTGGGTGGAGGAAGGGAAGGGAAAGGTAGGAAATGCCCTTTAGCTCCCACACGAAACACTGAATGTAAGACCCCTAAAATCAGCTCCTAGACCCACCACTCAGATGTCTCAGGGTGGTTTGCTTTGCCCCCATGTGCCTCGGTTTCCCTATCAGTGAGACATAAGAAGGGCAAACCAGACCTGGATACTGAGGGTCCCCAGGGCAGGCAGAACAGACCCCAGTAAGATTTTAGGGGAGTAGCCAAGGATGAGGGTGGGTGAGCTGATACTCACTGTGCTCGGTGCCATGCAGCCCTGGCAGAGTTTGATGAACCGAAGAGATCGACGTTCGGCATGTTTGGTGTCCTCACCATCGCCGTGAGGATCTACCATGACCGCTGGGGCTATGGCGTCTACTCAGGACCCATCGGGACGGCCGTGCTGGTGATAACCGTGAAATGGGTATGTAGGGAAGGGCTCGGGCCATCACAGTGATTAAACAGCACTTCTCCTTCAACTTGAGCAGAAAGCAGGCAGACAGCAAGCAGCCCCACTGACAAACACCAGATTCGAGCAGTCTGAGCAATCTACCACATCTCCTGTCCCTGCATTTCTAATCAGAAGGAACATATTTATGGAGTTTTTACAGCTACTCGGAGGCAGAGGGGTCTGGTAAACTGCCCCAGAGCCGGTGGAGGATGTGCATAAAACACAGTGATAAAGTGGGAAGGAATCTGCCTGTAGCCTGCCTACACCGGGCTGGGACAGCCGGGCACTGCGCTGCAGTCTGTGGCCTGTGCCCTGTGCACAGCAGGTTCTGCAGACTCAGGCTGGAGCACACTGGTGGAGCCACTGGCAGGAGAGGGCAAGGAGAAAGATCCAGTGATGGGATAAAAACTGCAGGAAGATGCTGCCAAGCATCGCAGAAATACGGTGCTGCAAGTCCCAGCTGTCTACCGTCACTAGGCTCTATCCAGCTGCTCAGCCAGCAGCTAAAAGCAAGTGGCCATGGTGAGGAAGGGATGGGCAAGGAGGGGACCAAGGCAGGGGACCACCCTGCATCCCCCAGCTGGCAGATGCTGTGCTGGAACCCGCTCTCCCAGAGACTGGGTTTGTGAGGGCACACACTCCCTGAGCTGGTTTTGGGGCTGAATGTTAAGAAAAGAACATTGTGATCATGAATGAGGCAGGAAGACCCATTGCAGCACACAGGTCCTCCTGCACATCACAGGCAGAGGTGCTTCCCATGTGCAGGCAGACCTCACAGCTGCGGGGAGCTGCGCTGTGGGACTTGCCTGGTTTTATTTCAGCATTCATGGGATCTTTCAGATGCAGAGCAGCAGCTAAATCCGGGTCAATACCCTTAGTGTGCTCTCTCTTTCCTTCCAGCTACAAAAGATGAAAGAGAAGAAAGGGCTGTATCCAGACAAGAGCGTCTACACCCAGCAGATTGGCCCTGGCTTCTGTTTTGGGGCATTAGCACTGATGCTGAGGTTCTTCTTTGAGGTACCCGTTTGCACACTCAAACTGACTTTACAAAGTGTAAAGGACATTACTAAGATAGGAGACCTACCCCCTCTGCACACGGGGCTGCCTCCAGCCTTGGACAATACTCAGCTCAGGTGTGGGTCTCTGGAGTTAGTAGCAGGGATAAGGATCCCTCCCTGCTTGCCCCCATCCCAACCCCTGGCCCATTAATTGCGGTGTGGGCAAGGACAGATATGGCAGCAACTAATATGCAGGGTGATGCTCCCTCTTCCCCCCTGTTAAGTGAGTTACAAGGACATGGACCATGCTTTCTCAAGCCATACGTGGTCCTCAAAACAGCTTTATCAAGTACAAACAGTGTTTTTTGGACACTGGGCATGGGTGACTTAAGGACAGCTTGCAGAGCCACAGCAGGGCTGGATGCGGCCCAAGCATGGCCAGATTGAAAGCTGGCTCACGCCAAAGAGAAAACGATCAGTGGGCTCCCAGGGGCACTCAGTCTGTGTTTACAAGCTCTTGCTCCTGTCACTAGCCAGTCGCCCATCCGGCGTGGAAGGATCTGTCCATCCCGTGGGGACGGCGATAACCCCTGACATGGCTCCGGTCCCGCCTGAGCCCAGCCCTGCTGCAGTGGCCGTGCTGTGCATCGGGAGCCACTGTGCACAACCCCGCAGCCATCCCCAGGGGTATTTTTCAAAGCATTCAGTAATTGCACATTCTAGCAGAACATAAAAACGTCACTTAGCAAAAGCCACCTCCCCCCTGCCACAGCCTCAGCGCCACCGCCTTTGCGGGGTAATGAAACACTTCATTCAACGACTGGGAAACGTGCAAATTAGAATGTGCTAAATCCACTTAGCTGCTTTGGTTTAAAGGCTGCGCTTCCTTTCTTCTCTGACAGAAAGAGAGGCAGAAGGCTCAGGAATTTGTTTTTACTCCTTTCCTTTTGGCTACTTATAGAATCCTAACGTTTTGCGCCTAACGCAAACACCCCGGCAGGTCTCGCTAATGCTCTCCCCATTGTAGGAGTGGGATTACACCTACGTGCACAGCTTCTACCACTGCGCCTTGGCCATGGCCTTCGTGCTGCTGCTGCCGAAGGAGAACAAGAAGGCCGGGACCGGCGGGACCCCGGCCAGGCTCAGCTGCTCCACGCTCTGCTGCTGTGTCTGAGGTGCCTGGCCAAGCAGGGCACTGCCTCTTCTGCTCCTCTTCTGGGGCCATGGAGGGGCACAGCCAAATGCCCACTGCATTTTCCCCTGGGACATGGGCATCTTTTCCCACCAGCTCTGCGCGCACCCTGGGATTTTCTTCTCTGGAAGATCTTCACAATCCGCCCTAGCAGATGCTGGGCTTCCAGATGGCCACATAGCCATACTTCTCCCTGAAGAAGCACTTGGCCGGGCTGGTGACCCTGTCCCAGTCCCAGGAGACCCAGGCATTCCCAGGCTGTCACTGCCCAGGCTGTCTCTTGCACTGGCCCAGGAGGACCTGAGTTGTCCCCTTGGTGCAGGCCTGCCCACCCCGAGCGCTCAAGGCTTCGTTTGCAATGCTGGGTTAACAGAACCTGTATTTTTGTGAGATGTTTACTATTTTATTTATGCGTTCTTTTGATGTAAATAATACAAACTAACAAAGACTTTGCAAGTGTGTGATGCCAGCATCTCTCAAGCAGCACAAGACACTTCCCAGCTTAGATCCGCACAGTTGCAGGCTGATTCCAGCCCCAGTGCAGAGCTCAGGGCAGGCACAACCCCTCCCCTGCCCACAGCCCAGCGGGTGCTGCGGCACTGGGCACGCTGTGCTTGCAGCCCGACCCAGCTGCAGGTGCCTCCTTAGCATGGGAAGTGCATGGAAAATAGAGGCGGAGAAAAGAAGCTCCTGCGGGGGGTGGGAGGGAGCTGTGAGCCTATGACATCTCCTCTAACAGACTATTTACTATAGCAGAAGTGGATGATTTATTTAGACTGTCTGGGAAAAATGCCAAGACTGTATGTCATGGACAATTAGAGCAGTATTGATATACAGTGATGTCCACAGAAAGCCCACATTAAGCCTGGGTTCCTCTGGAAGAGAAATCCATCCCAGTCATTCATCAGAGCAACTTCCTGTGACAGGGCAACAACCAAAACCAAATGGACTTCCAACAAAAATATAAATGAATTATGAACCCAGAGCATCCAAGAGCCACTTGCAGGCAGTGGCACAGCTGATGCAGATGCATGCAGAGGCAGTGCTAGCAGAGAGTTTTCAAAGGGCTCACCAACACCTAAACCAACACAGCACATGGGGTCAGCATCCAGCCCTGGGGATGTTTTGCAAAATGTGCTGAGGGTTTGCATGCTTTCCCACTGCTTGCACAGGACTGGAGAATCTTCCCGTGAGAGGACATGAGGGCATCCCCAAACATGGTCCCAAGTGCTCCGGCTCCTGATTCAGAGCCAAGCACAAGCAGCACCTCAGCAGCATGTGTGGGAGCTGGTCCAAGGGTGCGCAGCCACTTCCCGCAGCCAGGGCCACACTGAGCACCTCAAGCATGTGTTTGAGTGCAAACACTCAGCGCTGACCCTCCCCAGGAGCCAAACCAGCCATGCCCACAGCTTCCATCCCCCTGCATAGCCATGGCCACCCCCTGAAGCCACTGAGCAGGGGCACTCTCAACTTCCAGCTCATTTGGTGACCATTGGGTCCCCCCCGGGCTGCAGGGACATGCACAGCCCTGCAGCAAGCCATGGGCAGCGTGGGCATGGGGAAAGCCTTGTGCTGGTGAAGCGCTGAGAGGAGAGGCACTGGGTAACTGCAACATTTTACCATGGCAGAGCAGGAGGGAAAATAGTTTGGCAAATCCCATGCAAACAAGGAGGACACGTTAGCTAAGGCCCAGCTGAGTAAATGAAAGGCCCTGCGCCCACCTGCCATGTATTTAAGTGTTACACCAAAAATAAACCACCGCAAGAGTATATTGCACATAGCAAAATAACAGGCAAGGCGTCCTTTTCCCCCTCTTGCTGCTGCTGCCCCAGGGCACTGCTCTCTGTGCAAACCGCCCATCCCTTTGCACCCTTTGCTGCAGGACCAGCACCACCCCTGGGGCCAAAGTGCAGCCAGGCACCTCGGCAGGGTCCCGGCCGGTGGCAGCGCCGGCACCCAGCGGTGCACAGCCGAAATTCGCTATCACCCGGGCAGGATATCCCCTGCAATACAAATGCAGGGAAATATTCTAAACATTTTCAGCAACTTAGACAAAACAGTCTTACAACCTTTTAGCGCTGCCGAGAGCTTTGCCTGTAAGAGCTCTTGAGCCCCTGCCAAAAATTCTTGCTGTTTTCATAAGAGTAGGTGTTTTTGTCTAAGGTGCAGTCTGAGTGCTGTGACCTTTGTCATGTCTGCTACTGAAATTTCCTGCTTCTCTGTTATTCTCTTCTTTGGTAAGATGATATGAAACCCAAAACTTTTATTGCCCCTTTTAAAGTGTCTTTATAGCTCCCCGTCTACTTCATATACTGTCTTTTTCTCAAACACTGGGATATTACTTACGGGATCCAGGCTTGATGCTGCAAAAGGCATTTTGGTTTCATGAAGCCCAAACCGCCTGGGTTTTTTTAAGATCAGTCGAAGGGGGGAAGAAAAAACTAAAGCAAAAAGGAAAGAAGGAATGAGAAGGGAGGGACTGGGCTTTCCGCTCCGGAGGCATCAGTATCTGCTGCCAGCGCAGCGGCAGAGAGCAGCGCCAAGGGCGGGCAGGAGCTGCCAGCATCCTCCCGGCTCTGCGATGCCTCCCCAGGCACAAAACCTCATTTGCTCTGTGCCTGGGCCAGCATGGGATGCCTGCTGTCCCCGTGGGCACGGCAGTTCTCGGCCTCTCTTCCCGCACCTCCGTCCCCTGGCAGCTCTGCCCCAGAGCCAGCAGCTCGGATGTGACCGGACAAGGCAGCAAGCACCGAATCTGGTGTGCAGCGGCCGCAGCACATCCGTCCCAGAGATGGCACTGAGAGGGGCCGGTCCTGCCCGGGGACTGCAAGCACCCCATCTCCCTGCTCAGCCTCGGTGTCGGAACAGGCCACATGAAGGACGCGTGTCCCAAGGCAAGGGCTGAAGCCGGGCGCCAGTGCCAAGCTCTGTGACCCCGTCCCACTCAATCACAGGGCTTCCCGGGACCCCGCTCGCCTCCGCACGCCCCCCAGCGCCTCCAGCCGCTGGAGGTGGGGGGGACCCGGCCTGCGGAGGGGAGGGGGTTGGCCCTGAACTGCAGCGATGGTGAAACTGTCTCCTCCAGGGACGCGCGTTCCCCTGCGCTCACCTACAGCAGGGCCAGGACAAGAGGGGAATTAGGACCTACTCTTGCTCAAGGGGAGGCTTCCAGAGATGTCTAGTCAGGCTCGGGGCCAGCTAATCTTCCAGGCAAACTTTATCCAGATCCCTTTGGCTGCAGAAAGTGAAAATCCAGCCAGACCAAAACATAAAAGCCTGGTCTCTGCTGCCAGCTCTATGGGGCACTCCAGAAAACGTCTTATCACCATGTGATTTTGAAAGACTGCTTCAGATTTTGTTCCAGATGCTGCTCTTCCCTTCTCACCTCGCACCACCATTCCTCTGTGCATGTTCAGGTTGTGAGCCGGCCCAGCCAGGTTAACTCACAGACGCTGCGGCCAAGGTTTTCCTTGTAATCATTTTTATGCCCTTTAGGCCACAGTGATGCTTCACTTCAGAAAGTCCTGTTGCTCCATCCTGAGGCACATGCAGCTCAATGAGAGCAGTGATGGACAACCTAAGGAGATGCATCCACCAGGACTAACAGAGAAGTCTTACCTCCTCCCTGGCAGGGAAAGGAACCTCATTCTTCTGGAAATTTGAATGGTGATCTCTTGTGCAGGGAGGAGCAAGAGAAATGTGGGGAGCCTCAGGGAGAGGTCTTACCCCAGGGTCCTCCATCACCCTCTGGTTCTGATGTGCAGGAGGTGTTTGTGCCTTGTAACAAGAATAAAGCAGGCCTGCAGGGGCAAAGGGGAACCACTACCAATGTCCTGGGGAACCACTACCAATGTCCTAAACAGACCAAAGACATTGGTACATAGCACAGATGCACTATGAGACACGAGCCCCATTGTCAGCCTGGAAAAAAGGGGAGATGGAGCAACTGAAGCACCTATCTGGGACCACTTCATATCTCTCATCTTTGCTTCAGCTATCCCAGCCCCAATACGCGTCTTTTTCTGGTGCTCAAAGAAGGTCTCCTGCACTTCAGAGGATGCGGGGGGCACCCAGGAGGAGCGGGGAGAGATTTCCCACGGCTGGTGTTGTTCTGCAGTAACCACCTTCCACAGTAGTGCAGGATGGAGATAGAGCAGATGCAACTGAGGGGGTCAACAAAGTGGCTCCTCTTATGTGGGTGCAAAGCAGCCTAACCCAGCACCAATAGGAGAAAAAAACGATGGGTGCACCAGGGTTTGGCTTAAAGCAATGCCCTGCGGCCTCCCGAAGGTTTCCCTTTCCCTCCTCCCGCTCAGCCTTTCAGCAAGGTTTCCAGCAGAGCCTCCATCCCCATCCCGGGCGCTCCCCAGGCGCGCAGACGGGCTGAGCCCCTGCAGGTGTCCGCTCCCTGCAGCCGCGGGCAATGGACGCGACGCCGGCGCTGAGCAGCTGGGCTCCAGCGGGGAAGCGCTCGCAGCTGCAGCCCCGCGCCAGGGCCAGGGTCGTGTCTCCAGCCGCCCCCCTCCTCTGGCGGAGCCGTCCCAGGGAGCCGGGTCCAAGGGGTTTGGTTTAGGCCAATCTCCCAGAAACTCTGTCATCATGCAGTGCATCACGCACACTCCCGGATCCGCATTACACAGAGGATGGCTCCGGTCCAGAGCCTCTTAAAGTCAGTGGAAAAACCCTCCCTTGCTACAATGGGAGCTGGCTCCGGCGGTGTATCTGACAGATACCATGGAGCAGGAGGAGTTGTTGTAATCTGGGAATATCTTGTGGCCCCGGAGCTTCTTCTGGAGACGGACAGGGCAGCATGTCTGCAGAGCGGGTGCTGCTAAAACCAGGTCCCAACCTTGCAGCAGCCTTTCACTGAGCATTCAAGGAACCATTGTTACCTGACCCATGTGCAAGGAAACCGCTCAGGTTTCCAACTGCACACATCATCTGATGCTCATAAAACAAGCTGATGTGTCTGGGAAGCCCAAAGAAACATTATTTCAGTGGGGAAACAATACTTTAAAACACACCCGCATGGACAGACAGAGCTGGTGGCTGCTCTCCCCTGCCTACCTGTGGTTTTCCAGCAAAGCAAATGCTCTCTGATAGAACTCACAATCTCCTTATAAAGGCAGGATCTGCTTTGCCTGTAAAAGGGAAGCTTTGGGGAAATTTTACATGCCTCTCTCCTCCCCATGTCTTTATTTTCACAGTAGTTGAGCTAATCTGAATGGAGCAGGAGCGAGGGTCCAGGTTATAACCAAAGTATCGGATAGCACCTTCACATCTGGAAGGGATTTTGACACAAGTTCTCCCAGACTGTTACAGACAGTTTAAAAGTAAAATCTGATAAATAGTGAATGTTTAACAAGTCAATAGGAAGCTGCATTCACTAGAACATGTGGCTATAACCCGCCTAGTGCTGCCGCATTGCCAAGGCTCTTCAAACACATACACACACATACCTGCAGCACGTGGTGAAGGTTTGCCGTGCCTCTGCCTGGTCCTGGTCTCAGTAACAGAGGGAAGGATTAAAGACAGATGTGTCTTGGTATGTCCAGACATGTCCAACAGCCCTCTTCAAAGCCTGAGCCTCCCTGCTTTGGTGGTAAGGGGTTTGCTTCTCCTTCCCAGCCTAAACTGTTTCCCTTTCCTCTTCTGTATGCCCCCAGCCTCATGTTTAAGGTGGGAAGAGGCTAGGAAAGCACTGCAGAGCTCATTCCCACAAGCCCACCAGCGCACCAGGTACTACTGGCCCCAGGGTCTGCGAGGGTTGTATATGAGGACCTGCTCTGGTCACCGCACAGAGGGTCAGAGTACACAAAGTCTCATCCCAACTCTGCACAGCCTGGGGTCCATCAGGGCCCCGGCCCATGAGCATCTGCACCTTTGGAAATGCTCTGCCAGCCCCAAGAGCCTCAAACCCAGGCAGAGGCCACTGCTGCCCAGGCGATGCCTTCCCGGGAAAGTGCCACCGCAAGCAAAACATCCCAACACAAAAGCTCTTGCAGTGTCGCAACCCTGCCTGGTCTGGGGAGGCTTTAGATCAACAAACAGCAACTACCCAAAATGTGGAAAGTGGCATTAAAGTAGGGAGAATTATGCAAGGAGGGGGGAGACGGAGGGATAAGAAGTGACCAGGAAAACCAGCAGAAACCCTCTGGGATGCCTGCCTATATTTCAAGATGATGTGTCCAGCCAAGTCCCACTCCTTTGGAGCTGGGTTCATGGTTTGGGTTAATTTTAAGGCAGTTCCTAAAGCATCTCACTCGAGCAAGGGAGAATTTCTGCCTCTCAGGCCAAGGTGACCTTTCAAAAAAATCTCACTTGCTGTTTTTCAGCCTTTCACTCAGTTAAAGACATCGTCACCAGGGAGCTGTGGGCACTGGCACTTACCAGCCCCACAGCCATGGAGCATCCTGGAGCAGGGCTAGGGCTGGAAATGAGGATGGGGGACAGGAAGAGGTATTTCTCTGCGAGTCTGAACCCTCCCTTTCTCCTGTGAGCATCACTCAACCAAGTACTGAGAGCAGAAGTCACCCCTCCCGGATACTTGAGCCTCTCCAGGCACCTCACAATGGGCTGGTTAAAAGTCTTCCACAGAAAGTCAGATCTATCTTTAATTTTTCAACCAAAATGCTGTGTGGATGCATGCATGTGCTCTCCAGACCAGTGCCTTTGAGAAAGGGAAAAGTAAATTGTAAATATTGCCCCCAAAACTGTGCCTGTTCCATTGCACATCAGTTTTCTGCTCAACTCTTTGCTCAGAGCCAGCCCAGAAGGAGCCACCTTAAGAGATGCCCAGTTGCTCAGTGTCCATGGGGAGGACGAATTCAAGCTCCCAGCCACAACAGCAGCAGAGGTTTTGAGTAGAAACATGAGAGTGGTCACCCCCAGACCCACCACCCAGCCCATCTCAGCATCCGCAGCATCCTAATCACCCTGGAATCCAAAGCACGCCCATGGCAAGGCCCTCAGATACTTCCCATTTAGTTTGCAAAATGCTCAGCCACTGACTCACGCAGGGCTGGTTGCCGCAAGCGCTCGGCAGCCCTCACCTCAGCACCATGGCAGGATCGTGACCACTGCCATGGGGGTGTTTGGCAAAACAAAGGGATCTTTTGATGTTTCCCTTTGCAGCTCTCTCAGCATACTCAGGGTGTCAGGCAGCTGGGAGCTGCTCGAGATGCTTGAGCTTGTGGGAGTGTAACAGGTAGGGCCAAATACTTCCCTTTCCTCACACCTCATCCCCTAAAGATCCAGAGACAATACCAAGCAATAGCAGTGACCAGAAATTGTCCCTTTGGCTGGAAAAGAAATGAATCACAAGATCTCACTGCTCTCCAGCTCCAAAGGTGCCAGACGCAGCACGAGGTCTTGCTGCATCCTTCCTGCAGCAGCTTTGGTACATTAGCACCCAGCCCCTGGGGAACGAAGACACACAGAGACAGCCATGAAAAGGAGACAAATATTTGGGGTTTCAGCTAAGCAATTTTCCTCCAACCAGCAAGAAAAGTTGAGCTTAGATTTGGCTGGATTTGGGAGATGAAGTTTTTGGGCAGCTCCATGGTTTTATTAAAACTAGTTTGACCAGCCATCTCATAACCTCATCTCACAAGGGGAACGCAGAGACTCAAGGTGTCTCTTGTGCAATAGATGCTGCTCTCTACCCAAGCAGATCTGGGATAGTGCTCAGAGTCTTGCTCCATCTCTGTCCAGGCTAAAGGAAAGACCACACACAAACGGTTTCAGGATGCCAGCAGCTGTGCACAAAGCATTTGGTTTACATTAATTATGTCTGGACAAAAAAAGAAGGGGTGAGGGGGATAAGGAGAACAAGCCGGGAAGACAGGAGGGATAGAGGAAGGCTTCTGCCTTATCCTGATAAGATCTGCTCAGATCCAAGTGCAGATTGCAGCGCAGGCTACATGTCTTAACACCTCCTGCCCTGAAAGGCTTCTGCCACTCAGAGCAGCGCGGTCTCGCAGACGCCAGTGAGCACGAGGCACAAATGCAGCCTCTAACGCTCTGGCAGACCGCAGAGGGACCTTTCCTCCAGGCTTCGCTCCCCACTCTGCTTCCCAATTTCTCCTTTTCTGAGCAGAAATGGTCCCAAGAAAGACTGGGGAAAGTAAAGCAAATGCTGCTGCCGCAGGGGGAGAGATGCTGGCAGGTACCAGGAAGGGAAGCAGCAGAGGGGGAGTAAATAAAATGGGGAGGAGGCAAAGAGTAGGCAGAGTCATTAGAAACTGAAAAATGCCCTTTGTTTCCCAGCAGTAGGTGAGAGAAGCCCGTCACTCTCTGCTCTGTGGATCTCCATGAAGCAAAGCCCCACCACGGCAGGTCCACAATGCCACATCAAGTGTGGTTCCCACCTTGGACCATGCACAGGGCTACACCATCATCACCTCACTAGCTTAGCTCAGGGTCACCATCATGCAGAGAGGGCAACGTCCAGCCCCAAGCCCTCACCAGCAAATACCAGCCTGCAGAGGCTGGGGTGTGTGGCTACAATAAGCTGCACATGAGCTGCTATGCACCCAAAATCAAGCCGCACTGCTTCTATGTCCTGCACATCTCCTGCATGCAGCTCATCTCCCCCAGCCTCTCCTGGGCTTTGTATGCCCATGAGCACTCTAGCAGCCTTTGACCAAGGACTCTGCTTTGCCAGGAGCTGCACAAATCCTAAACACTTTCCTGTCTCCCAGAGGCCATAGTGAGCAGCAGCCCAGCCAGGCCGTGCTTGAAACAGGCAATGGGTACTGCCATGCTTTGGGATCACCAGACTGTGAGGGTCATGCCACCACATCTCCTGTAGCCAGCTGAAACCCTGCAGCAGCGGCTGCACCCTCCCAGCCCAGCCACAAGCCGCTCCTCCCTGGGCAGCCTCACTCCATCATCAGCTGCCGCAGCACCGTCTCTGCTCAGCAGCTCAGGGGGCCCAGCCTGCGCACGCCAGAAGCTGGACTGACCCATGTCAGAGGTGATTAATTTATCAGGCTTTTGGCACCCACCGCTCCCCGCCAGAAAAACAATACCCCAGATTCCAGGCCCTCCCACCCAGCAGATGTGTCTGCGTTGAGGCGACCATTCCAGCCCATCCCACAGAAGCTGCTGCAGGGATGCGGCACTCGGAAGCAAAACCCAGGGGCTCTGTGCCAGGGACACAGCCTCCTGCCCTGCAGGGGTGCCCATGCTGACGAGCCACCAAGAACCAGGATGCCACACCACTGAGCCCTCACATCCCGGGGAGGAGCAGCACTGCACTGTCCTGGTGCTCAGCACCATGGAGCTGCTGGGCATCAGGGAGCATGTCTGAGTTTGAACCAGGCAGGCGCTGATTACAACCTAATTAATTGTCATTAGTCTGTATCATCAGGGAAACACACCAGGCCTTTAATTGACAGATTAACAAAGTTACCATCATTAGCAGAGTGGGTCAGAGGGTAGGGATGGGATGCAGCATCACTGCAAATGCTAGCTGAGCCCTGCAGCTCACCCTTCTTGCCTCCATCAGGGGTTTAAAGCATGAAACCGAACAGGCAGTGGTATCATTTAGATGCCACAGAGCACTTGGACATGGAGAAGAGATTTTTCTTCCTCTCCCCACATCCCACAGACTCCCTCCAGAATATGGAGGAGGGTTGGGAACCCATCAGAGCATGCGACCACTCATCCCCTCTGCCTTCAAGCACTGGAAGAGCTGCTGCTCAGCTGAGGGCTGAGCTCGCCCTGACGTCAGGGTGAGAGATGGAGGTTGGACATAGGCAAACAGCCTCTTATTTATCCCAAAAGGTCACAAGCGCCTTGGAAGAGACCAGAGCTGGATCCCCACGTTCCAGAGGAGGCCAGCGTCTCCTCGAAGGAGAGGTTTCACAATTCATCTCATTTGTTCGCTGTAGCATTTTCATCACAGTAGTTCAACTTATGCAATTACATAAAAAACATCTAATGAAATCTCGGTGACACAAAACATGAACGTTTATATTGGCCTCCCTGTGCCGCAGAGTTGATCTTGGCTGGGGCGTCCAGACAGACATTCTGCATTCTTCAGAGATTAAGCACTGAAACGCTCCGGAGAAACCCAGCTGCCTGCTCCCCCTGCAGCCGCGCTGTTAATTCCAACCACATGCTCGCCGGCCAGGAAGGGGAACACGGACCTTATACACACACACACACACACAGGTACCCCGCATACCGCCGCCCGCATCCCCCTCACCATGAGTCGTCATGGGTCTCCATAGCTGGACCACATGCACGGTGAGTCTGGTGGCTGGTGGACACAGTGGTAGTTATAACAAGGTACTGCAGCGAAACCGTTAAGGAAAGAGGAGTGATGGGCAGCCTCAAGCTGGGGCTGAAGCCCCCAACCCCATGGTGAAAATGCCACCGCTGCCCCCGTTGCACGTCGCTGGGTTATCGGCCTGTGAGAATTCAGCCCCCAGACAAAAGCAGTGAGCCAAGGAGGCTCTGGGCAATGAAACCCGCGCCCTGGCTCGCTTCCCACCTCTCCTCTTTTAAAAAATTCTTCTGTCTCTCATTAAAAATCAAGCTGATCTTCAAAAAAAGGAAAAGGAAGGGGAGGATGAGGCATGGAAGGAAGGGACATTGTCCTCAATAGTGCACAAGAAACCATGTAAGGAACCACAGCAATTCCAGAGGTGAGAATGGGATGGGGATGAAGGCAGACGACACCCCATCCGATGCTGCCCACGTCAGCCATCAAGCACAAGTGTGCCCCGAGCTGCTCAGACCTGCACCCAGGTACCACTGGGTGAAGCTGCTTATGGGTGGCTGCAGCTCTGACTAGCATACTCCATCACGCAGTCCTGCTCCCTCCACGCCATGCCTGTGTTTTAAGACCCAGGGCAGTGTCTCCGCTGCAGATCCCTATCATAGTACCCACTGCATCTTAGGAAATGCAGCTCATACTGCAAAAGCATCCATGGACAAACACGCTGTCTGGAAGGGCACCCATCACACCAGGTACCATCCTGCTGGCACCCCCCAAGCAAAAACCACTGCAGCAGTGTTTGCATCACCCTGGCATGTGGCTGGCTGCAAACCCTGCCCAAGACCTCACTGCCACTGCAGGGTGAAGAGGGGCACATCCTGGCCATGCTGCTCACACTGCCAGCAGTTTCCCCAAATACAGCTCAGTTCAGGGATGGGGACCATGAGCATACTCTCATGTGGCCAGTCGTGGCCACCAGGCTCCTGCCCCACGCTGCTGGCTGCAGATAGAGCTCTTGAAAAGGCCCAGTCTGCCTCTGCTGCAAGGACAGGGGGACTGAAGTGCAAAACTGCCTCCCCTGTCCCCCGCCAGCACCCTCAGTTTAAGGGCAGAACATTTCTGATACACTACAAACCATCAGCAAAACAAGATGTCAGGGCTGTAACTGCTGCTGGCACCGATCCTGCCGGGGCGTGGGAGGGATCCAGCAATAACAAAAGGGGGTCAGCGAGCAGCAACCCCTCTTCTGGGCTGCAGCTGGACTTCAGCCCTGCAGGCACACGATCAGCTGCCCGCAAGGGATGTCTGCACCAGCTCAGGCTTTATCACCTTGCACGGGAGGAGCAGGAAAGGCAGGAGGGGGGAAAAGAGAGAAAGGGAGAGAGGAAAAATAGTCCCTTATTCCACTTTCATCAAGGAAGCATCCAGCTGTCCAAAAATTTAATGTCATATTTTAGCAAGAAAAACAGCTGTTGTGTACTTTAAGGCCCAGCATATTTTGGCCAGGGCTGCATGTTGTGGATATTGGCTGAGTCAAGGTTAGCTGTTAAAAGACAGAAATTCTAGAGCCATATGAAGAAACATCGTGTTCCTTTATATTCAGATAATATTTACTCCCAGGCCTGTTTTGATTTGTTTTCTTCTCCCTCCTGGAGGGGTCCTGGCCCCAGGGCTGTGACTGCCCTTGGCATCACCACTCCACAGGCAGGGCATGGTAGTCCGTGGGCAATGGAAGCAGTGGGAAAACCCCATGAGGCTTTGCCTGTGCTTGAATTGAGGTGTGCCCTCTGGTTTTCAGCATGGCTTTGAACACAGGCAGAGGCAGTGCCTGCTGCCTATGGGGAGGCAAAGGGCCCATCCCAGCAGCTCAGGACAGGGGGAGGGCCGATTGCTTCCCCACGGTGCCCCAGGCAGGATGGGGACCCACGAGACACCCACTTGTCTCATGGCACAACACGCACAAAACAGCCTTTTGCCATTCAGACTGGGTGTTTATTCCCAAGAAATAAAGATGCCAACAAATGTGCACCATCAGCCCCGCTCCCTGGCCCAGTATGGGTCAGCTCTACCCCGGCTAAGGTACCAGCACACCTACAAAACCCCCACATTAACCACACAGAAATCAGGTGCAGTTTTTACACAGTGTTTGCAGTGTTATCTTTTCATAACTTTGCTTTGTTACAGCAGATCTGTGCTCTTCAAGTCACAGCCCATCTGAACGCCTGCATGTAAAACCTGCCCCTAGACGAGCCGTGTCTGCCCTCAGGACATCTTGTCCCCTCCAAAAGACCTTTGTGCGATGGCTCCTGCCAGCTCCCATTCGCGCTGTGCCCCGAGAGCAAACAGAGCTCCTGGGGAGAGAAAGGGCAAAAACCCCAACAGCGGGCACAGAGGCACTGGGCCCCAGCCCCGCGCCCAGCCTGTGCCACCAGGCTGGATGTGACACAGCTTCTCATGGAGCCAGTTTGTGGAGCAGGGCGGAAAAGCGCTCGCACCAAAACCATTGCTCTGCACCCACCCAGCCTGGCAGGAGCTGTGCCCATGCTGCAGAGCCGCCAGCGCTGGTGCCATCTTTAGGGTTCATCACAGAGTCTCCACGTGCCCCACGCAGGTCACCGGCCTCAGACACCCGGGAGGGGAAAAAGGAAATAAAAGAGGGGGGGATAACAGAAAAGTCCAAGGTGGAACCACAATGTTTATAAAATGGGTCACTGAATTATACATAAAAATATTTTCCTTGAGGATGCAATTACTTCCTGGACTTGTTATTCCACAGATGCTTAAGTTCGCCTCAAGCAACTCCAATAAATGCTTTACAGTCTGCTAGATCAACAGTAGCAGCGCTGGAGCGGATTGAGCAGCGCTGTTTCAAATTTGTCAGAAAACCACACAGTGTTTTCATGCTCACGTTTGAGAAACCCAAACAGAATGATCCCCAACCATTGTGCTCCCTTTCCTTATGCTTTTAATGGGTTTCACATGAGGTCCTACAGACGCAGGCAGAGCCCCAGCGCTCAGGACACCCAGGCAAGTGCTCCCCAAAAGGCAGGTAGCCCTGGGAGGAGACAGGAGCCAAGCAGGGGCCGCAGCCCGCACCGATGGACCCTGCTCCCTCTCACTCCCAGATCCTCCTGACCCATCCTCCCGGTGGGTTGGGGCTGCCTGGGCTGGGGCACACACAGCTCCTGGGGCCTGAAAGTGCAAGGAAAACCCCAGAGCAGCTGCAGCAGAGCTGGGAGAAGGGGAAGGAGCTGATGCAGGGGCTGGATGGTTCCCAGCGTGGGCACAGGCGGGCTCCAGCTCTTTCCCCACACACCTATTCAGGTTCTTTCTCTCCTAATTTTCACAAACCCCAGAGGAACTCAGGGCCATAGAGATGCCTTAAGATGCTTTTTTAAACACCTGTAGGGCTTGGCCCGATGGTCCCTGATTAAACCCTGGTCCATCTGGTGCCTCCTGAGCTTCAAAAACCTCAAAGCTTCTTTCGCTAAAGACCAATTGAAAGTATTTAGTGTCCTTTTCAGTGACCTTGAATAGGAAAGCAACCAAAGACTGGGGTCCTGGGTGACACCCCGGGATCATGGAGCAAAGGGCTGTTATGCCAATAAGACAAATTCGTATCTGTCCAGGAATACTCGAGATTCACTCCAGGACTAACAGGTGGCTGCTACGAGGTTATCCCATTTACAGATCACCAGCAGAGCAGGAATGTGCTTTCAGGTCTCTGCTTTCACTCCAGATTTCATCCATGAGATGCTCTGTCAGCACATAAACAGGTTAAAAGGTGCCTGCAAAAAAAATGGGCTTAAAAAAATCTCCTTATTCTCCAGCTTTGAGGCCACAGCTGCCTCCCATTCCCCTTACGTGGGAATCCCAGCTTATCTTTGCTGTTTTATAGGCCACTGCAGCAATTCTGCTCCTCTCCTGCTCTTCTCTGCCAGCAGCTGGAGATTGATGGCAGCTGGACACCATCCTGTCCACGGTGCTGCAGCTGAGACACAGCCTTTTCCCCATCCCTTACCCCATATGGATCCAGCAATGACTGGCTTGTGGCAGATGATGCACAGCATGAAAGTCCCAAGGAACCCAAGAGAGCATCATTATCCCCAGCAAAGGCAGCCCAAAGGTTGCAGGCCCCAAACTCCCAGCAAGGCAAAACGTTCATGAGCAATCCCCACCCCACCACCAGTGGAAGATGCTTTGCCAAAGGGAAGGGGCAGTGTTTCCCTCTGCCCTCGCAGGATGGGATTCTCTGTGCATCCTTGCATCCTGCCCTCTCAGGATGGGGATAGAGACAAGTCCCACACACATGGCTGCACAACCAGCACGGTGCTGTCCACCTTGGAGGTTAAACCAAGGGCCCTGCTGGGAATGCAATGGCATTTTTATTTAGAATTAGGTCCCAGCACATCTCGATTTTCAATTCAACCCCTCTGAAAAGTAACACAAAATACAATGGGCAGCAGAGGTGGGGAGGGAGGAGGCAGCGCTGGCACTACCGATGGCCTGAATTAGCCACAGAAAAATGAGAACATTCCTGCACTGGCTGCCGGCCCGGGGACAGAGCGAGTCCGGAGGTGGCAATGCAGGCACTGGCAAACACACGCGTGATCCGTGGGTCCCAGCGCCGCAGCAGAGCACAGCCCCAGGGAAACTGCTGTGGGGAAGAGCAAAGAGCCCCACACCCTGCTCCTGGGAGAGACCTCCAGGTGCTTCCAAATGCAGTAAGCATTTTCCTTCCCAAGGCAAAGCAGCTGCGAAATACCAGACAGAAGGTGACTGTACTATATGGGGTTTCACTGTGGCTGAATGCCATCCAGCCCTAGGTCCCCATGCCAGCAACGCCCAGACTGGAGAGGTCAGATCCTGTCTCCAGATGTGGCAGTCACAGCAACGTGGGGGAGCGCACCATTCCCCAGAGCACACAGCCATACCCCATGCCAGCCCTTACTACAAACAAGCATCACCTCAGTTGCCTCCCAACTCCTGGGGTCCCACAGGCTCATTGCAGACCCCAGCACCCCTTTGCAGGCTCCGCAGCACCGTTCACAGCACCCATCCGAACTGCAGCCCAGGCTCTGTCTATAGCTCCAGCGCAGTCCATAGGGCTGGCCTGCATCCCGCTACCCACCGGCCACCCCAGCCCTCCTGATTTTGCCATTTGTGGGGCGCAGGAGGCAGCATGCCGCGCTTGAGTGGCTCCAATCTGGTCCTCATTAGGAGGGCAGACAGCCCAGCGAGCGAGTCTGAGCCCTAATCTCCTTTCCAGTTGGTGTCCGTCAGCAGATGTACAACAAGTGGTGGGATATGTGAGCGGGCATGTGTGTGTGACAGAGCCAGCCGGGGGGGGAATAAATGCCATGGCTTGGGCCAAGGCTCTGCTGGTTGCTCGCAGTGCACCAGCAAGGCAGCCAGCACAGTACCTTGCTTTACCAAGGTCTTTCTTGGAAGAAGTGGTGATGAAGTTAACAGCCTGCGAGCCATAATCGTTCACATTAAATCAAGGAAATTATATGTTTTGTTTTGCCCTTTAAAAAGAAATAAAGAAATGAAAATCATATTAAACAGGAAAAAACCTCCCAGAGCCAGGGAAGGAGCAGAAGCAGCTCTCAGGAATCTGCGTCCCAGGCATAAAGAAATCCAGTCCTTGCCACCAAAGAAAACGCAGCTTCACTTCAAGGTACCCAGCAGCAGCACCCATGGGCAAGGGAAGGGGGAATGGAAAAAATCCCAAGTTGCAGCACCACAGCAGGCGCCGGCTCAAAGCCCATCCCTGCAGCTCACGGATGCACTAAAAACAAAGGAGAATCTTCAAAAAGTTATTACTGAAAGTTAATTTATTTATCTTGCCACTTCTCAACCAACCCAGGGTGGCAAAAGCCCTGTTGATGCCTGTCCTGGGACAGTGCCTTAACACATCTCTGGATATAGAGAACACTTCAGATAGGAAACTTTCCTGAGCTTGCTCTTTAAACTCCTTTCAGCCCCTGTCTTCAGCCTGGAGGCGATGGCAGCAGCGGCCTCCCAAGGCTGCAGATCACCCAAGTCATCCCTAAGAGGGACAAAGTCAAGACCAGGGAGCTGCCTGCTCACCCATCCCCACATGCAACCAGTACCACGGCTCCACGGCACCCGACCCCTTCCCAGCTCAGCACTGAGAACCACCAGGGCTTGTCGGCACTGGAGGCAGCCACATCCCAGCTCATCCTACTGGATTTTGTGGAAAACCAGAGCTGGTCTGTCCAAAAGCACAGCGCCCATGGGCATGCTCAGCCCCTGCTCTCATGCTGCATCACTGCACAGGTGACTCTGCATGAAGTTCAATTGCCTCACCTGAGCAAGGCATGACACAGATCTGTGTTGTACAAGGACCACAGTGGGCCAGCTCGGAGCTCTGCTGAGTGCATCCCTCCCTCTCTCGGGAGCCACCACAGCCCTGGGGAAATTGAGGCTCCAGAAGAGCATGGCCTTGCATTGCCCTGACACTGCTCATTCGCTGGCCCAGGCCAGCGACCACCCAAAAGCTGCAACAGAAAACGCAGCAAGTGACAAAGCCACCACATCGCACCGGAAGGGCTGGAAACCTGCAACCTGCCCTTTGCATCCACCAGCTCAGTTTCACTTGCACCTGTGGGCACTGGAAGTTGCCAGCTGCAAGATTCCATGTGACCCCCCCCCCAAAAAAAGGGTTAAAAACACCCATCTTGTGGTAAACCTGAAGCTGAAGATCACGCACACATCTTCCAGCTCATCCCGGTTTCTGGGTTAGCCAGATCAGAAACGGAACACCAGAACCCCTCGCTCTAAGCATGGGGGGATGAATAAGTCTTTTGTTTGCATGGCAAACAGGAAACTCCCCAAGTTCAACCCCTTAAAACTTAAAAGCAACAAAAAAATCCCCCAATGAGAAATTCTAATTTTGCTTGAAATGTCATTTCCAAAGGGTACCTGAGAAATCATGCTCTGACCTGGCGCTGCTGACAGGTGAGTATTTATCCCCACAGAGTTTCCACATAAACCCATCACTATTGTCAGTAGGTGTGGACACCAGAAGCAGAGGGGGAAGGCAGCAAAGGGGAGCCAGGAGGCACAGGCAGCCCTGCCTGACAGGTCAGACCCACAGGCAGCTGTGAGCCCCTCAACGATGGCTGCAAACACGGCGGGGCTCCATGGGACCCATTTTGAGGGAAGGTGCAGCCTTTTACAACACATTCATAGCGAGCATCGAGTAGTTTGTTAAAACTACTTTTACCATTTTTTCCAATACATGGACCAAGGCAAGCCTCTGCTCCCAAGCCCCACAGCACTTCATCATTCAGTGCCGCCCTCTCGCCTGGGTCAGAGCGGATCCTGTCTCACATACATTTCTCAGTCTATTAGGCAGAGTTATTCTTTTGCTCTGCGTTTTGGTACTTACAAAGCCATTACCATCTCTCGCATGCACATCCATCATCAGGCCTTCAAACTCCAGAAAGTCGAAAAAACCTATTTTCCACTCACCATGCGGCCTGCCAGGCTCTGTTCTGTTCTGTGCTCCTTCACCCATCCGCAGGCATCTCAGCAAGTTCCGAGTCCAGCAAAACAAACAGATGGCAGCCCCAAAAGGTGGTGATCTTCTTCTGTGAGGGGGGAGCGGGGCAAAGGATAGAGCAGGGAAGAGCCGACTTCTGCCTGGCTGGGGAGGCCGAGCTGGACTGCAGGTGCCGCTGCCCACCTGGGGCCAGGGTGCGAGGGTCCATTTCACAGAGCTGTGGGGGTGCCCCCCGCCCCAAGCACCCACCCTGCCCGCATGTGCCCCCAGCACCCTGCAGCCCCCCCCTCCCCACACACAGCTCTGGAAGCCCGGCACATGCTGTTCACCCACTCTCTGCATGGGATGGGTCCCCACCACACTTCTGCATGCCCCCAGTACTCCCCATAAGGACCACGCACTCCCTAAGGCCACCCATAGGCCAGCACCCACCAAAACACCCACTCTGCTGCA
>WYDI02015138.1:0-16075 GCA_009867235.2 Psittacus erithacus
TGCCAGGGATGGGGCAGCCACAGCTTCCCTGGGCACCCTGTGCCAGCGCCTCAGCACCCTCACAGGGAAGAGCTTCTTCATTCTATCTAATATAAATCTACTGTCTTTCAGTTTAAACTCATTCCCCCTAGTCCTGTCACTACTTACTCTTATTAAAAACCCCTCTCCAGCATTCTTGTAGGCCCCTTTAAGTACTGGAAGGCCACAGTAAGATCTCCCTGAGCCTTCTCTTCTCCAGGCTGAACAGGACCAGCTCTCAGCCTGCCCCCAGAGCAGAACTGCTCCAGCTCTCTGATCACCTCCTTTGGACCTGTGCCAACAGGCCCATGTCTTTTTTGTAGAGAAGACTCCATCTGATTCTGGTTCAGTTTCTTCCCTCTTTCTCTTTTCCCTCTTCTCTCTTTCTCCTGTTATAAAGAGTTGCTTTTTCTCTAAAGCTTCCTCCTCATGTTTTTACTTGTCTGTTCACTTGGACCCAGATGCCTGTGGGATATGGGTGTCCTTCCTGATTTCCACCAGAGCTGTGCTCCGAAAGTACCTCCACTTTAGGTAACTGTGCTTTTAGTGAATAGCACTCGTAATGGGACTTAGAGAAATAAAGCATCTTGTGGATAATTTAGTTGTATTGTTCTCCAGCTGGTTTTGCCTCTTCTTCTTTTCACTGATGAAACTCGGATTCTATTCTCTTCCCAGTGACTATGAACAAAAAAGCTTCACTGTTTTATGACCAGATCTTTTTGTAAGACAGGGCAAGGCTCCCATGGAATGAAATTTGCTGTAGATTTAATTATATTCTAATGAAAGAACATTAAATCAGACTAAAAAAGGATGCAGCCAAAGTCCTATGTCTGGGTGTTTTTTGGTGAGCATTGATGACTTCAACGCTGTGCTAGAGGTGGTCAGACTATCACAGTCCTTCAAGTGGTCCCAGACACCATCCCCTACTTACACACATTTGGTAGTAGTGTCGGTCAGGTAGGGAGCCAACAAACATATAGAGTGCTCTTGCACAAGTGCCTGGATAGGTCCCAGGTGGACCTCGAAGGTGCAATGGACTATCTCATTCCATAAGGGGTGAGGAGAACTGCTGGAATGTCCTGTCTCATAACCTCTCTCATTCTTGTCTGGGGTCTTTTGGCCTTGGCAGGAGTTTTGGTTCTGGTTTGCCTGGTGAAGAGGAACACCCACCCCTTCATAGGCTCTTTTCTGTGTGTAGCCTCTAGGGAATTTCGCTTACAAAGCTTTATTTTGAATACTGCTCAGCTGTGTGTGTGTGTTGCAAATTGAGACAAAAACAGGCAGTCTTTATTTTTATTTTCTAGAATGGCTTCAAATGTCACTGCATGTCTGAGTCCCACCAGAGGCAGTTGCTGCTGGCTTCTGAAAATCCTCAGCAATTCATGGATTACTTTTCTGAGTAAGTCTGCTTTATATCCTTACCCAGGTCTTCATTCCTGTATCAGATCTGCACAGCCACACTGCTAAGGCCCAGGCTTGTCCCACTGAAGACACTTTATTTTGATGTCACCCTTCTGTCCCAGCAAGGTGACTGCCCCCACATGAGTTACAAAGAGCTAAAAGAGCCATTACAGAGAGATAACAAGTGAGTAGTGTGACTGACATCCCAGTTTCCCCCAGTCCTTTGTCCAGGTGACCGACAGAACAGCTGGGTTGACTGGAGCTGTCTTCAGCACGAGCCTGAAGTGAGGCTTTATTCTCAAGCCGTTGAATGAGCAGCAGGATGAGTGATCAACCTGCCCCATCTGCCACTGCTGCCCTTTGTGTTTTGTGTCAGTCAACCTGGGGAGAGAACCGGTAATGAAACACCAGCAATTAGTGGGAAGTGTTTAGATTTCCTTCTTTCCATTTTATCCCTTTGAAAGGCTGTTACACTTTTGAAGATTTAACTTGTGTGTGCACATACCACGTTGTGTTTCATTGTGCGTACACACTGCATTAATGCTACTTTGCTGAAAAAGGGAAGTGAGTGTCTGAGCTTCATCCTGCTCAGTTCAAAAGAATGCTCATGTTTATACTGCAGCTCTTTATTTGGGAATGACAATAGAAAAATGCTTTGTAATTGTTAAACTTTTCCTAAAATACTTTCTTTTTATCCCTAAAGGGAATTCCGAAATGATTTCCTAGAGCTGCTCAGGAGGAGATTTGGTAAATATTGTCCCGTTTGCTTACTTGATCTTTTTCTAATGTCTTTTATTTGTTCAGTGCAAGAGTTTTGGTTGCTCTGTTGCTTTATCCTAAATCCCACACTTAGATTTAATAACAACCACCACAGCAACTATAATAGCAATAATTCTGTGTTTCAGGAACAAAGAGGGTCCACAATAATATTGTGTACAATGAATATATCAGCCATAGAGAGCACATCCACATGAATGCCACACAGTGGGAGACTCTGACTGATTTCACTAAGTGGCTGGGGAGGGAAGGTAAGTGCAGTTGCTTACTTGGGAAGTGAGCAACTTGCTGATAATTGATCTGTAAATGTTTAGGTTAATTCTTCTATTTCCTTTCCCTTTCTTCCCCTCCTTTCCTGTATATGTACATATATATATATATGCAGATGTCCAAACGTATTTCTGTGCTAGCCATGAAGAATTTGCTCTTGTAAAATGCCAGAAGTCTGTGATAAATGCATCAGTAGTGAACCTTTCCTCATTTCATCTGCTGTCTACATTTACTGGAGGGTATTGCTCCATTCTAAATCATCTTCCAACAGTTGCCATTTAAAATTAACAACTACCTTAGAACATTCCTTATGACTTACAGAATCCTTCCATGTTTTAGGTGAAGAGAACCAACAGTTGTTTTCATTCCTGCCTTAATGAAAGGGTTAAAGCTTGAGATCTGCAGTTTTGTATTCAGTGGGAGGAAGAGAGATTAAATGGCACTGTGATATGACAGCAAGTTTACTTTGGCTCTGATTGCCTGTGTTCTACAGGATACATTAATGAGTCATACAGTGTTTGGAAAGTCACTCAAGCCAGAGTTAGTAACAATAACGAAGCATAGTAATGTTTCCTTTAGTGTGATGCTATTAGTGTGTATTGTTTACATATGTTAGATTTCTGTTTTCTTCCTTGTTAAAACAGTGGGAAGGAAACGTTTTCTTCAATGAGGAAGTATTGGAAAACACTCCATCCACTTTCTTATGTGCTCTGGCCTATATCCAAATAGAACTGGCTAGCTGAAGGGCTGGAATCCCAGGTTGGAAGGGCCCTCAAGGTTCATCTGGTCCAAGCTTTCTAGGCAAAGCATGACCTAGACTAGATATCCCAGCACCCTGCCCAGCTGAGTCTTTAAAGTGTCCAGTGCTGGGGAATCTGCTACTTCCCTGGGGAGATTATTCCATCTTTGTGGCCCTTTTCTGGACTTTCTGCAGCCTGGTCACAGCTTTTTTCCACAGTGGGGAGCAAAACTGCGCACAGTGTTCCAGGTGTGGCCTGACAGGCACTGAGTAGAGTGGGACAATACCATCTTTATCTCTGCTGGTGATGCCTTTGTTGATGTTCCCCAGCATCCTGTTGGCTTTTTTTTGCCACAGCAGCACACTGTTCACTCATACTGAGCTTGTGTCCACCAGGATCCCCAGGTCCCTTTCCACAGAGCTGCTCTTCAGCTGGGCAGATACCAGCCCGTGCTGCACTCCTGGATACTGTTTTCCCAGGTGCAAGACCTTACATTTGTCCTGTTGAACTTCATAAAGTTCTTGTTAGAGCATTCTTTCAGGCTACCCAGGTCTTCCTGCAGTGGGTGGATCTCCCTTGTAAAGTGTCCACTTCCCCATTCAGTTTGGTACCACTTGGAAACTTCGTCAGGGTTCATATGATCCCATTGTCCAGATCATTTATGAAGACATTGATCCATGGGGGGACTCCACTAGTGACAGGTCCCCAGTTTGAAAGGAACTATTCACCACCACCCTCTGGTGTGACCTCCCAGTTTCATCAGGTCAGTAAGGGGTACATTGTCTCTGGTGAAGTATCTGCATTGTTCTAATGAATGTCAGCTGTGAAAATGATCTTGAGTCTTTTTATGTCCCTTGCTTGCTTTTGTTAGTATTAATCTTACTTTATCTTACGTTGACTTTTAGGTCTTTGCAAGGTGGATGAGACTCCAAAAGGCTGGTATATCCAGTATATTGATAGGGACCCAGAGACTATTCGCAGGCAACAAGAGCAAGAGAGGAAGAAGAAACAAGACCTTGATGATGAAGAAAAAACTGCAAAATTCATTGAACAGCAAGTTAGAAGAGGTTTGGAGGGGAAAGAACTGGTGAGGAAAATTGCATGTGTGTCAGCCTTCAGCTCAAAACTCCTCTTGGTTAATTTAATAGTGATTTGTGCTGCGGGTATCCTAGCACTTGTATTTCCTTTGCAGTTGGTTAGAAGGTGATGAGTAAGCTTTAGGTGACAAACTCATCAATAGTTCAAGCCGAGGAACAGCGGTCATATTTGGCTGCATTGCTTTCTAAGCAGTTTCATTGCTTTCTTTTGGCTGCATTCTTTCCTAAGCCACAAGGAATAGTTTTCTCCCAGGTGCTTCTGATAGCAACCTTGACTAACTTGTTTCTGTTGAAATTGCACCTTAGTGTATTTCCTTGACTAACCAACTTGCTGGTGATTTTTACAGCTGATGAACAGCAAGGTCCTCTGGAATCACAGTTTCAGAAATAAAAGGAAGCAGAGGTTTCAGCTCCTTTTAGATTTGATGTGATTTTGAAATCTGTTGGAATTCTATCCTGTGGCCCTAGTGTCTGATCCTGGCCATTTCAGACTTTGATTTAGACCATCTTCTTCCATATTTGAATCAGCATGTCCATTCAGTTATGTTCTGAATTTTCTGCTATACAGTAATCTTAGATTATAACCTACTCTGGAGGAAAACTTGGAGTTACTTTGGACCTGGCTTGCTTTAATATTAAAGGAATAATAACTGCTGCTCTTCCATTGATTAGAGATTTAAAAATCACTCTTGAATCTAAGAAGGGAGAGTAAACAATACAGTAACCAGTGTGATATGTATTCATTTATGGTATTTCACAGCTTTTAGGGCTGCAGATAACAAGTAACCCTGCACAGTGGGGAGGCTGAGAGAAATAACCAGAGGGATCTGCAATAATCAAATCCATGTAGTGAAAAGTTTCCCCTTAATAGTGCTGATGTGGTATTTGCGATCTATTGGGTGTCATTCCATGACTTCCATACAAGTTGTTGCCTGGAACTGGAACCTCCCATTTGATCCTGACTATTGATAGGTGCATTTAAATGCTGTTGTAAACACTTACCTTTTTCTTAATTTCAAACTAATTGAAATTTAAATGGTCTGAGCCTTCAATGCTAAAAATTGGGAGAGATTCCAGAATTTCCTTCTTGGAGTTCTCAGTCTGTCCAGGAACCATTCTGATCTTGCTGGTTCCAGTGGGGCAAACTACTGCATTAAGGCCACTTTCATGCTGGAATCCAGCAAGCTTAGATAGCGTCTCTGCAGAGTGTTAATCAGAGAAGTTTGCACAGGAGCCTGTGATGAGATAATGTTTCAGTTTATAATCTCCTATGAATCAAGCCAGGTTGAATATTACTGTGAGATTATGACAAGTAAGTGTATGTAAAACTGAGCTAATCAATGATCACCCACCACTAAATGATACCCTGGCTCAGCTTTCTGCTTGACTCTTGAAATGTATTTTGTGGTTTATTTTGGCAGGAGAAGCCAGTCTATACTGAGCTGAACAGAGAAAACGAAGAAGAAAAAGGTAACCAGGTTTTGAGATACGTCATTTTCTAGAACCTGCTGAAGCTGATTTTGTGATTAAAACAAGATGAGCACTGAAGCCTGCTCATAAAGTAGTTTGAGATCTGTTCTAAAGAGCGCTGGAATATGGAAATAGTATTCTTTCTTCTAAAGTTTAAAGTAATTTATCTTAAAAGCTGAACCAAAATGGGTAAATGTTTTCAAATCGCTCATGTTTTCCATTTGCAGAGTTTTATAACTGTAACATCCTTCAATGCAGTTATTTTTAAAGATAGAAATAGAGTAATTTCTTTTTATTTTGTAGTTGCATTTAATTTAAGCAAAGGAGCAAGCACTTCAATAGCTGCATCTTCTAAAACAAGGTGAGAAAAGTATTTAAGGGCAACCTTTGTTGGAAAGCACTTACATGACAATGATATTCTTATGGGCAGGAAGGGGTATCTTGTCCTGAAATAGTTGGCATTTAATCTCTCATCCTGTCGTGTTATTCAGGAGGAGTGCAAGGTGACTTTATGGTTTCTTTTGTATTTAAAATGGATAAGTGGGTATATCTTAAACGTGTGCTGTGAGGAGCTTTCTTGAATTCACTGTGCTTCATGGCAGATGCCTGTAAAGAGGTAGTTATGGAAAACACTGTTATGTGAAAGGGTGGATACGGGATCCAGTCAAAGCACTTGAAGTGAATGCCATCTAGTCCCAGCTGCTCTCTATGAATGGGTATTCATGACTTGTTAATTTTGGTTCCTAAGAGAGTTGATTGCCTTGTCTAATTGGAGGCAATACCCTCTCTGATCATCACTTAAGAAGCTGAATCTACCTGATGTAAGTCTTTCTACAGCTCATGAATTTAATTGCCTTCATATAACCACAAACAATGCAGGACAAAAGGGATCAATAATACAGACAGTACTGACTTAGAGCAGTCTGTGAAGCTGTTTGATGAGCAGTACATCTTTTCATGTGAGGCAATACTGCAATTAAATGTACTGCAGGTAAAAAGAAAGCTTTCCTCTCCCCACGAGCTCAGCTCTTAGATAAGGCATCTGATGGGAGATATGCCCCGGGGAAAATGAGACAATGAAGTAGTTCTTTGCAGTAATAGATACAGATTTCAGGCTTTGAGGAAAACTTGTAAATTATCCATTGAGTTGTGCTTAAGGTGAGTCTCAAACTTAAGTCAGACATTCACCTGAATAGTTTTAGTGAGGGATACTTAAGGTGCTTGCTAAAATTTGGCTGAATGTGAAATCATATATCAAGTAGTCTTAATTTTTTTGATAGCATATGAGAGATACTTGAATGTAAACTTCATAATGGTAATGTGGAAGCAAAATCAGGATATGTACTTTACAGTAAAGCGACTGGACAGTGGTTTATATGTCACTGGTGATACAGGCATCACTTTAGAGTTGTGTATGGAAACTGCTTCCCAGTGTCATTGTAAAGGTGTGTTCCACAGCTGTTGGCTGTTACTGAGCATCAGTTGAGTGCAGCCTGGTGTCCAGTACCCCAGCACAGTGTGCAGTAGGAATTCCTGGCTTCCCAGCTCCCAGCACAAGCTACAGAAACCTGGCACTTGTATTTCTTGGGCAGGGTGCAGAAATAGGGCCAAGAGATGGTAGGTAGTGGATGAGAGAGTTTTGAGGGCATGAGGATACTGGTAGTTGGGTACAGAAGTGAAGTTGCTGAGAAGGGGATTGAGAGTGCAGGTGCCTCCCCTTAACCATCCGTGTGGCTGACATGAAGGTAGAAGTCACCAATGCTGCTACAGGCTCAGCTTCTGATGCTGACTGCCCTTGAGCAAACTGGGAGTCCTGGGCTTACTTTTTTTCCCCTCAAGAACTCATATCCTCAAATCCCTGCTTAGCTCAGTGGACAAGTAAGATTGAGATTCCTAGTTAAGGAGTGAGCAAAAAGCTACTATCAAGGTCATGGATTCCTGTCTGCAGTACTGCAAGTATACCAGTGAACAGTCCTGTCCATACACTGATCATGCTGCACTGTATGCAGTTAGGGTCTCCCCAGCTGTATAATCCCAAGGGAAGATCCTTCAAAATGTGTTTGCTTTAATGGTTAGGACCTTGTCTGTAATTTCCGGGGTGGATGTATGTGGTCTGGCCAGTTTCTACCAGATGCCCTCATGCTGATACGGGGTTTTTAACATAAATAGTTCTTTTTCTCCCTTCGTTTATTTTCTCAGGCAAGACATTTGGGAACAGTTTTAGCCTCTGGACCTTCACTGTGCTGTATAAAGAGGCCTGGATGTGCTGCCCTTACCTCCCCATTCAGCTGATCCACTGAACATCCCTTGTCCTTGTTCCAGTTTCAGCTAATCTTGAACAGGGTTGCTGATTGAATTCCCGTATGCTGCAAATGAATGTCTTATACAAGACGCTAACGCTTGTCTGTCTTGATGCTTCCTGGGATTGCACTTTACTCTTTTATGACTGGTCCGTGCTGGTAGCTGTCATCTGTGATGGTAGCCAGACCCCTTGCTGCGTTTTTTGTTCTTAAATAGCTCCCAGTAGGTAGAAGGGAATCAGAGTAAACTTTTCCAAAGCATATGAGCTTGCATAATGTGCTGTTGGATTTTGTGGGTTTTAAAACATGCTTTTCAAGATAAACCAGTCCTTTCTGATGTCCAGTTCTTTTTTGTGTCCTCCATATCAGTAACACATCCCAAGAGTGTTGGTGGTCTCACCCTCTTTGTCCCGGGGTCCTTAATGAATGTATTAAATGAGATCTGGTTTAGTTTTTAACACCCAAGAATCCCTTAGTAACCTCACAGCAGGATGCATTTGCTTCTTAAATATAGGCACAGCAGTTGTGTTTTAATCATATGTCACCCTTGATGAGATGTTATTTTAAGTACTTGCTATTGGAGTTTTGATTTAATGTGCTATTTCTTTTAGAACTCTTCTGTGGAGATTATCCAGCCTTCCTCTGAAATACAATTTTTCCCCTCAGTCTTGCTTCTGCTGCCATTTCTGTATCTTCATTCCCATTGCATATCGTCCCTTTGCTAATACATTCAACATCCTCACCACAGGCAGAGCATGCTGTTTGTTGTAAGGCCAAATTACTCTTACCTTCCTGTCAAACTGAGCAGCCTTCATCTTTCTTGGTGGGAGAACACCTACATTTTTTTAACTGCATTCAAATGTCTTTTATAAAAATAGCTCAACTCAAGCTGCCTTCAGGCAGTTCTCACTTCACCCATTCCCTGATCCGGACCTTTTTGTGCTGATGGCTCTTTTCTAGCATAACTTATAGGCTGTTTGCCTATTGAACATGATTGTGAAGATGGTGTTTATTTGCTGGGTGCGGAGTCCTTTTCTACAGGTTCCCGTGTGTTCTCTCCCATTGTTGGGTAGGTTAAGTATCTGTCTGGAAGGAGTTTTAGATGTCTACCATGTTTGAGAGTTGCTTTGTCCACGTGGTTTTTCCAAAGCCACAAGTTTATCCTTTCAAATTCAAAAACCTTATTTGCAGATGTGATTTTGCCTTCTCCACTGAGCTCAAGTCCCTGGCCAGCTCTTTGCTTTTGCACCGGTGGATCATTAGGTTTTCATTCTACTGGACTGCTAGCAGCAGACGTCAGTGGACACGGAGTGTACATCTCAAGGCGATAATCTCTAGCTGTGAAATGCAGTCCTAGAGAAGGAGGCATGCAGGGTCTGGAAGGTGACTTGCACAACTGAAGTTATATAGATCAGCAGGCCTTTTTGCACAACCAGTTCTTCAGATGCATCTTGGTAGAGGAAGCAATGTAAGATCTGCTGTGAAAACACCATCTTACTCTTCCAGCAGTGGCCTTCGACCGAATGCACTGAAGATGGTGGAAGGGGCAGTTAAAAGGAAAGAATCAGCTCATAGCTCTGGTCAGTCCAAAGAGAAAAAGAAGAAATCTGCACTGGATGAGATTATGGAGGTAATAATCATGCAGGATCTGTGTCTTTGTAACCCTGTGCCTATGGCAATGTCCACTGTACCTTTGAAGTGCCCTTAGACCTTCAGTTCAGGAGGAATTCAGACTCTTGTATCTTACCAAGCAAAATGATTTCACTTCCCCATTAAAACTGCTTTCTGCTGCTCATCTGTGCCTATTCCCCAGATGACTGAGATGTTGGAAGTAAAGGAATACAGATTTTGGAAGAAAATATCTAAAAACACTTGTCAAACCCCAAATGTAAATCTTCATCATTTTATCATGGATTCCTGGATCTCATCAGGTTGATTTTTATGCAGCAAGCGTGCACTGACTTCTGACTTACCCTTATTTAGTTTGTTGGGGTTTTTTTTATTCCCCACTTGATGTGGGCCTGGAGAATTGGTTCAGCTTTTCAAAGCATGGGAAAGCTGCAGTGAAAGTAAATGGTGATTATTTGTTCTTCTGTAGCTTGAAGAGGAGAAGAAAAGAACAGCTCGGAGAGACTACTGGTTACAGCCTGTAAGTGTCTTAAAATTGTTATTGTACCAAATAGAACCACTTCTGCATCTCTAAAACCTCTTGATTTGTGTAAAGATCCAAAGGTGGATTCCAAACTGAATTAACTCTTATTTTCCAAGCAGCCAAATGTGAAATATTACAGTATCTCTTCTGGTTGAGCATGATCTGCAGCCTGAAGCATCGGATGCCTGATCTCAGTTGGGGTGGCATTCTCTAATTAAAGAGTCAGTACTGTGAGTCTCTAAAGATCATATTTAAATCATGATGTTACTCACAGCCCTCTTCTTTCTACATAGGAGTTGACTTGCACAGAGGTATAAAAGTTATGTCAGCCTTTGAGCTGAGAGACCTCATCTCAGCTTCGATTTATTGACTGGACATCTAGATCAAGAAGCCATGTCCTTAACCCACTGTTAGAGTAACTGCCATGTTATATCCTGAATTCAAGTGTAACTGTAGTTATAAAATAGAAAAGTCTTGAGAGATGCTACTTTGAGGCAATAATGTGAGGGTAAAGATCTGTTCTTGAAAGCAGAGTCTTTACTGTCATTGCTTACTGTGCTGTGCAGTCGGTGGCTGGAGTCAGAGCGACCTGAATGTGCCATTAGTTGAGAATGTGTAGTTTGTTTGTGTATTTTGGTATTTATTTCTTTTTCCACCTTTCAAATCTTCCAGGAAATCATTGTAAAAATTGTAACAAAAAAGCTTGGAGAGAAGTATCACAGGAAGAAGGCAGTTGTTAAGGTAAAATGGAAGCATGTGGCACTGGTTTGGCTTTTCTCGTATCTGATCTAAAGTCTTGTTTCATTGTGCAAATTGTTCAGCCTTAAGTCAACACTGAAAGGGGCTGAAACGTCCCCTTAACTCTATAAGGAGTCCCTGGGCAGGGACTGAAGCTCTGAATTGGTTTAATGTCGTTTACTCAGTGATCCTTTCTCAAGCACTGTTTTGTCCTGCATAGTTTGTCCCTGTTAACACACCCATCTTGGAGAGTAGTCTCTTTGCCAATGTGATATGACAAAGAGCAGTGCAATTGTATTTTAAGGTGGGACTAGCCAGGTTTGCCCTGGCATTTAAGCTGCTTTTGAACAAGATTTCATTTGCATACAAAATCTGGAGGCTGAGCCTTGCCCTGTAGTTCAGAAGTGCTTTCTTTCAGCCACTGCCAGTGAAATGGTGTTGTCCTACGTAGTCCAAGGCTCAACAACCTCTGGCAAGACAACCAAAGACAACTCCCAGGTGTGTTTTGAATGAACAAGAGTGTATAGAGCTAAAAATCACAGCTGAATATCTGAATATGAGAAGTGGAACATGGTTTGTGCTAAGGACAAAGATGTTCGGTAACATTTTGCCTCACTGAGAGGTAGTATCCTAGTTGTCACTGTGGGGCCTCCAGCCAGTTAAGCCTCTGAGGGGGGGAAGAAGCCTCTAATTTACTCCCCATCTTTGAGAGAATAGCCAAGAGCTGACCTTAAGGTTGGCAAAACCTTTAGAAAAGAAGGTACATAAGTAGTGATCAACTAGGACAGTTCACTGCTGTTCTAGAGGAGCCCTTTTAATGTAGCCTTAACTTCAGAGTGAGGCCGGTCAGTGATTCATGGAAGCTGGATGCCCTCAGGACAGCTCACAAGTCCTTGCTGCTTGTGAAAACATAGAATTGCAGACTTGTGGTCCTGAGTTTGTTAATATTGAAGTGTAAATGTAGAGATCTGTTGGTCTGGGGACTTCTTTCTCTGATTTGCCTCTGCCTTTCACAACAGGAGGTGATTGACAAATATACAGCGGTTGTGAAGATGATTGATTCTGGAGACAAACTGAAGCTTGATCAGACACATCTAGAAACTGTCATACCAGCACCAGGTACAGCGTTTTGTTCAGTTCTCAGCTTAGATGTCACTCCAAAACTTCTATTTCCATTCTTTTAAACTGTAATTCATCCACTTGAAAGTGCTGTAACCTTTCCTATGGAGCCAGGCTGAGAGAGCTGGGCTGGTTCAGCCTGGAGAAATCTCCTTAAGCGAAGACCTTAGAGCAGCTCCCGTGCTTAAAAGGGCTACAAGAAACCTGGGCAGGGGCTTTAGACAAGGGTGTATAGGGACAGGACAAGGGGAATGGCTTTAACCTGCCAGAGGGGAGATGTAGGCTAGATATAAGGAAGAAATCCTGACTATGAGGCTGCTGAGGCGCTGGCACAGGGTGCCCAGAGAAGCTGTGTCTGCCCCATCCCTGACAGTGTTCAAAGCCAGGTTGGACACAGGGGCTTGGAGCAAGCTGCTCTAGTGGAAGGTGTCCGCTAGACCAGGCAAGGGTTGGAACTGGAGGAGCTTTAAGGTCCCTTCCAACCCAAACTGTAATTCTGTGAAGAGCCACCTGGCTCTTGGTACAACATTTCATAAGCTACTTTGATCATTTACCACATATTCTCTGGTTACTTTCTAGGGAATTATTACAGTGCTTCTGCTTTGAGTCTTCACAGTCCCATCTCTAAGAGTTAGATAATTTTCTGAGAAGACAGAGGTGTTTTAGGCATGAACTCATTTGATGTGATGAAAGCGTCTCTCTTCAGCTGCCAGGAAGCATCTTTGATAGCCCTATGGAGCCCTTGGTCATATTCACCCTGTATCATCCCTCCAAAGTCATGCCTCAAATAGTGTGGGTGCTTGACAAAGCTTACCTCTTTGGTTCACTGGCATCACTTTGGCTGATACACACTAACATTTGTGTACAGCTTCTGAGCAGCATTTCACAGAGCAGTCAAGGTAGCAGTAAGCAGACCACTGTCAGCATATGGGGAAACAGGACGTAGGATTTTGGGATTCACAGATCCTGCAGCAGACCTGCTGCATTCTGTGTGTGTGCAGCTGGTGAAGAGCTGGTTGATTGTGTCAGTGAGTGTTCTTTAGCATAGTGGTACCTGTGGGTGAGCTCTGCCCATCCTTGCACTAGGATTGATGCCCTGAGGGAGCTGCCTGGGTGAAGCAGAAGGCAAAAAGACAACAGTGAGCTCTTAGCACAAGGAATGGGACATGGGCCTGTTGTAGTTTCAATGGCTTCTGCCCAGTGTAGAATGGAGCAGTAAATCAAGGTGTGCTTTGGAAATGGGCAGACTCTAAGACAAAGCTTAGGATGCTGCTTGCTGGAGCTTTTGAGAGAAACCATCTCTCCCTCAGGTATCGGTAGAGTTGAGCACAGCTCTGTCCAGCGAAGCCGTGCACACTGTTGTGCAACTGCTTTCCTGTTTCTCATTTCAGGCAAGAAAGTGATGGTCTTAAATGGTGGCTACAGGGGAAACGAAGGCATCTTAGAATCTATCAATGAAAAGAGGTTTTCAGCTACAATAGTCATCGACTCTGTAAGTATCAAACACTGCAGGATCTTGTTTATGTAGAGCACTTCTCGTCTATACCTTTGGAAAGCTTTCACAAAGAACTGTTGAATCATTAGTCCTGTCTTACAGGTGGGATTTATGCTGTGGTCACCCCCAACCTGTTCCCAACCAATAAGAAAACATTCACATATTCCCGATTGCAGACTAAAGCTCTGCTCTTTGCCTTTAAAATGATGCTAGGATGCTGAATTTAGCAAGTTTGGAACTTAAAAGAGACTGCCAGAATATTTTCTATGTTTATTTTGAACAGGGCTGTTGTTGAACTGTTTTATGGGAAGGAAAAAATGTGAAACATGCAAGGAAGTGACTTATGCCTTTTCCAGACTGAACATGGGGCTTTATGTGCTTATTTGTAGTCTTGTTCATGGTTAACAATCATGGTTGGGTTTTCTGGGTTTGGGGTTTATTTTATGTATCACTTTTCTCTGGGCTAAAATTACCCATTGGCATCATGGCTCTTGGCTGCTGCTTTGTTCTCTGCAAAGCCAAGCTTGAAACTCTTTAAATTCAAGGCCAGGTTGGATGGGGCCTGGAGCAACCTGCTCTAGTGGAAGGTATCCCTGCCCATTGCAGGGGTTTGGAATTGAATGAGCTTTAAGGTCTCTTCCAACCCAAGCCAGTCTGGGATTCTATGATTGATACAGCAGAGAGGTTATTGGTTCAAAGTCAAGTTTCGTACACAGAGCTTGTAGTAGAGAGACCTTGTTAGGATCTCATTCAGCAGAAATTCAGCCCCTGTTGGAGTCTGGAGCGTTTGCTTGAGAAGAGACTGTACAGATAGCCACAGAAGGAGCTTTGGTTGCAGCTAAGGACCATGCTAATGTTAGTCTTTGAAAGCAAGGGTAGTTTCTCTCTAGCTCTGATGTCTGTAGGTGTTAAGATTTCCCTTTCCAGCATGAACTTTGAGTCTATACATTAAAAATGGGTGAAACTACCCCTGGAAACAGCAAATACTGCCTATAGGGTGACCAGGATTTTTGTATTCAAAATTGCATCTTTTACTGCTTAGAAATCCATAGTGAAATATCTCAAGCAGCTGCTTGTATTTGCCCCAAAATTGCAAGGCCTTTAACTAATGCAAACAGCGTCCTGAAAGTGAAAAGATTCCTGGAACAGTGTTTGAGGCCCTGTCACATTCCATGGTCAGCTTGAAAATAATGGAACAGGAGGTACTTTGTTGTGAGCAAATCCCAGACCTGCATGGTTTGGGATGCATTTTGCTACACTTCCCCTGTGCAGCCTCCATCATGGAGCTATAGATGGCTTTTGGACAGAGCTCTGAAACAGAAGAGTCTATTTTGATCCTATTTCTTCTACCTTGTTGATCTCAGGGACCTTTAAAAGGACGCCGGGTTGAAGACATCCTCTATGAAGACATCTCCAAACTCGCCTGAGTTGCTCATCGTGGGTCACAGAAGATTTTGGTTGCCAAAACCATCTTTCTGGCATCTTGCAGCAGACACGAGACTCTACTATGTCAGGGTTTTAACTGTGTGTGTGTGTGTATGTATTTATGATGTATATAGAAATTAACCACCAACAAACTGGATTTATTTAAAGACCACTATGGATTTGTTACATAAAATGCTTGTGGAAATGTTATCAGTGGAAATATTTCACCTGATTCTCTATCCAAGTTATAATATTGGGTTCAATTTCCTTTTGTAAAATAGAGCAGATGGCTCTAAGTGGGGTATTTTACTCACTGAAGTGCAGTAGCAGAGAGGCAGAATTACCTGCAAATAGCTGCTTGAAGCACATAGTGTGTGTTGGGGCCAGCTTTAACAACACACACTCTTCAACCTGCAACCGAGCTCTGGCTGTAGGAGCAAGCGAAGGGATTAAGTGAATAACAGGAAGGGAATAGTGATTTTTCCCCTGGATGTTGTAGGAATGGTCTGGTTTATTGAGTGCTGTCACCACCTTGTTTTTGGTTACACATTGCTGTTGGTAGAATGCAAGTCACCCCTTCTCCACTATGTTTGCCAGTAATATTAATATGCAATTTATCCTCATATGGACTCAAGTGTGGGCGATGCTTATGGGGTTTCTGTGTGCCAGCCAAGGTGTATGTGGATACAGATTGGTGATTGCTCGTTTGGTTTTCCAGAGCCTTTTCCTTTGTCACACTTCCACTCTCGCTCTGCTCCGTGGGTATCATCACTCACTAAAGGATGTAACAGTGGTTTTTTTTATTTTTTAAAAAATGTCACATTTTGTACAAAGTTTTATTTCTAAACATGGTCAGGAATAAACATAAACCTTTCCTAGGGCAGCGTGGTTCTTATCAGCGTTTTGAGGGGCCTGTTGAGCGCAGTGAAGTGCCTGCCTGGCCACTGCCCTGTTTGTGAAGGAGTCATGGAACTGCAGGATGGATTGGGTTGAAGAGGCCTTAAAGCTCCTCCAGCTCCAACCCCTGCCACGGGCAGGGACACCTTCCACTAGAGCAGCTTGCTCCAAGCCCC